>JACCEG010000019.1:526768-590264 GCA_014065205.1 Tuber brumale
AGGTAGTGCCCTTGGTGAATGAAGTGGTCGTGGGCTCGAACCGGTATCCAAGCCAGCGTATCAATTTGGAGGGACAAAAGAGGTTCCTGTCCAGGAGGACCAGGATGGGGGGGAGAGGAACTTTTTGTGTGGGGGTCATCCAGTGTATGAGCTCTGTCTGCGGGATTGAGACGGCCACACCCAGTCTGCTAGCTTTCACTTGAAGCCCACGGGTTATGCCCGGCAACCATTGGACATTCTGGCGATATGAGCCGGAGGCGACTGTGACTGTGAAGTCATCCACATAGGAGAGGATGAGGCCCCGAGGAACCGAGAAGTGAAGGAATGATACATAGATGATGAACAGCAGAGGGGAGATTGTGGAGCATTGGGGCGTGCCGACCAACACCGGGGAGAATACCTGGAGGGCCCCCTGGATGACCAGGCAGCAGGAGCGTCCGCGGAGGAAGGACCTTATCCACGACACCATGTAAGGGTTGACTGCCTTAGTGTCAAACCTGTCGCATAGTAAGGGGGCCGGGACATTGGCGAATCCACCCTTGATGTCGAGGAAAAGTGTCGAGACCTTGAGCTCGGGGCGCATAAAAAGCTGAACCTCATGAGAGAGGGTTGCACCCGCTTCAAAGGTGCTCAGACCAGGGAGGGAACCAGTTTGGTGGGGGGACAGGAGGCCCGGGAAGCGGGCAAGAGTGGAGAGGCAGGCCGCCACGACCCTCTCAAGGATCTTGGAGACCGTCTCCAGTAGGACTATGATGCGGAACAAGGCAGGCATGTCGTAGGAGGGCTTTCCTGGCTTATCAAGAACAATGCTGTTGGCCTTCTTCAGGGAGGGAGGATTGTGCCACTATTGGACGAGGGGGCCGAGGATGGATGTTAGCATATTGGGGTTTGAGGAGTGGACCCGTTTCCAGACAGAGTAGGGGATATGGTACGGACTGGGGGTGGACGACTGGGAGGAGTTCCGAAGGGCAACCGATATTTCCTCCGCTGACAGCGTTGGAACATCCTGGAACTCCTGCAAAATGGCCGGTTGGCGTGAGGACTGTTTTTCTGGGAAGAAGTGGGAGAGAAGGGCGTCGTTTGTATCCATAGGGTTGTCAGCCCCAGGTATCTGTGGGAACCTGTCTGAGAGCCTGCCAAATGCGTAGCGCTTCGCGGTCCAGAGCGTCTGTGGGATGGCTGTCTTGAGGAAATTGTTCCAATATTCGGTCTTCGCCTTCGTTATGGCCTTGAAGTATGAAAGGAACACATCTTTGCACTGCTGCTTAGGCACAGAGAGGGGGTCACGCCACGAGGACCGTACCATTGTGTGAAAGGCAGCTTTCTGCGCCATAAGGTTGGTGGTCCACCAGGGCTTGGACCTGTGGGAGGGTCTCTTGTCCGCGGTACATCACTTGAGGATGGCCCTCAGTCTGCCCAGGGCAGTGTCGAACCTGGTGGAGAAGGAGTGGGGCTTCAGAAGGGAGGGGGGAGGTCTATTTTCAAGGCTCTGATTTCTCCCTCGTGAGAGAGCCAGTCTGTCTTTGTCTACACTGGAGTGGGGGGGGTGGGCGGTCCAGAGGCTCCGACAATGTTATAAGGATAGGGACATGGTCTGGGCCAAATGGGGGAAGGGGCATGTCCCATGACTGGAAGTTGGGGGACAGTGCGCCATTGGCGAAGGATAGGTCTATTACCGATGGGCGTAGCTCTAGATCGACGGGGAAGTAGATAAGGGTACCAGGGTTGTTCAAGAGGGAGAAGCCCTCATCGGTGGCCCTCCAGAAGAATGATGTGGAAGCGCTGAGGTCCGAAATCGAGAAGAGGCGACCAGGGTCAGCCGCGGGGTGGTGAATATTAAACACCCCTACGAGCAGCATTGGTTTGGTTGAGTAGGGGAACGAAACCTCAGGTGGGATGATATGGCGAAAGGGGGAGCCATCCCAAGTACTGTAGAGGTTCACAATCCTGAACTTGGTGATAAAGGAATCAAAGAACCCCACAGAGGAGTGGAAGTCAACAGCCATCCAGTCCCGTGCCTGCGAAAAGACTGGGAGGACTGAGAATTGTTGAGTAGTAGAAAGGTGGAGGTAGCAGGCCACTCTGGGCTTACCACCGCTGGTGCCGTGGGGCAGGAAGGGTTTGAATCCAGTAAATGACAGAGGTCTACTCCTGTACAGTGGGGGGGTCTTGTAGGGCAACTAGGAATGGGGAAGAATCCAAAAGAGAAAATGAATTAAAAAGGGAAAGAAACACATCCCAGCTTTCCAAGCAGTTGTGTGGTAGAACTGATATGGCCTATCTACTTGATCTTTTTTCCTTTTTTTTCTTATTTTTTATTTATTTTTCTTTTTCTTTTTTTCTTTTTTTTTATCATCATATATTCTTTGTTTACAGTACTAGAACTTGCATGCAGGGCTAGCTATGGCATAAAGAAAAACCTCAATCTCAAAAACACGCAACCAGAAAAGAAAAAATCGCACCAAACTGTAAAATCCTTCTAATGGTGTCCCATAGCTGACACGAAATCCCAAGGAACTAAAACAACAAATGCAAAAATCATAACGAAAAAGAAATCCAGCCGGCAGACCCAAGGCAAACTCAGGTGTCAGGAGGAGGGAATCATGGAGTGGGTGCCATGTCGCGGGGCAAGAAGCCGTGGATTGGGAGACCCTCGTTAGTGGAATCGGGATCCATTGTGGGGTCCCAGCACGTGGGTGGCATGCCAGGAGGAAAGCCTGTGGTAGTCATGTTAAGGTATCTCGCCCGGGAGTGGAGGGAGCTTCGGTTGTTCCATTGAGTGCTTTCTCCGCCAATGTCCATGAGCCCGCAGAAGTGGCACCCACAAGGCTACGTGCGAGACTCGCAGTATAGGATAGCATGAGCGAAATCCTCCTCGTCCGCATCATAATAGGAACAGAGGGGGGAGGGGGCACTCCGTGAACCAGAAAGGGTGCGCAGTGAGATAGCTCTTACCCGAGCGCATCTGAGGGATTCTGCCCACTATGAACCTCTGGAAACCCATGAAAGGGTGGGGCCTGAGGCGCGCGGCGTAAGAGCTGTCTCTTATACACATCTAGATGTGTATAAGAGACAGGGCCTGAGGCGCGCGGCGTAAGAGTAATAGGGTGGGGGGGGAAACTGGGTGGCCCAGTCCCTAACAAGAGCATTCTTCAGTTGCAATTTGACTGATTGGTAAGACAGGGTCCCTGCCGCTGAGAGAATCTGGTCAGGAGGAACAAGGTCGGTGGAGGCCACTGGAATCGGGCCCGCGGAATTAATGAATTGGAGGGTCCTGTGGGCAATTGTGTCCAATGGAAGATGTTTTCGTATCGGGTGACCGGGAGGAGCGGTTTTCCAGAGAAGCGGGGCATAGACGGAGGCCAGACGCCTAGTGTGTCGGCGGTGGTCCTCAGGAGCCCGAAAGGGGAAGGAGGTGGGAATGGACGGGTGCAGTCTGGCCGTCTCCAGATTGGCTTCATGGGGGAGGCAAACAAGCTGGACAGCCACCATCTTTGTCGGTGGAGGACTAAAGGCGGGAGGAGGAGTAGGCGCGATTCAAATGCCAAGATGCCAACTGGAGTAGATGAGAAGCAGTTCGTTACCCACCTCTGAATAGATCTCCAGAAGATGGACATCCTGTCCAGGAGGGTGAGACTTGGTGAGAATAGGTCCGCCCCATAGAGGAAGATGGGGAGATGAGGGAGGAGGCCAGTCGGTGGCAGAGACAGGGGGAGAGACCCTTGCCGGGCCTGGAAACCCATTTGATCGTTGCGAAGGCCCACTGGGCTCAGCCGAGCCTTCTCCTTAAATGGGAGGTAGTGCCTTTGGTGCAGGAGGTGGATGAGGGCTCAAACCAGTATCCAAGCCAGCATATCACTTTGGAGGGGTGGAAGAGGTGCCCGGCTATCAAGACAGGGATCACGGGAGGATGGACCTTCCGTGCCGGGGTTACCCCGCGCACGAGTTCTGTCTTCGGGATGGAGAATGCCACCCCCAGCCTACCAGCCTTCATCTGTAGCGCTTTGGTGATCCCTTGTAGCCTTTGGACGTTCCGGCGATACCAGCTAGAGGCGACCGTGACAGTGATGTCGTCCACATAGCAGAGGATGAGGTGCAAGGGACTGAGAAGTGCGGGGGGATATGTAGATCACAAACAGGAGGGCGGAGATCGGAGACTCCAGAGGGGTGCCAACAGAGACAGGCGAAAAGACTTGAGGGGCCCCCTCGAAAACCACGCGGCAGGAGCGACCGTGGCGGAAGGACCTGATCCACGAGACCATGTATGGGTTGACTGCCTCAGTTTCGAGCCTGTCACAGAGAATGGGGGCCGAGACTTTGTCAAAACCACCCTTGATATGGAGGAAAAGGGTTGAGACCTTAAGCTTAGGGGGAATAAAAAGCTGAACCTCGTGAGAGAGGGTTGCCGCTGCATCGAAGGTACTGAGACTGGGAAGGGATCAAGTTTGGTGGAGGGACAGGAGGCCCAGGAACTCGGCGAGAGCGGAGAGACGGGTGGTCATAACCCTCTCAAAGATCTTGGAAACTGTCTCGTGGAGCATGATCATGCGAAATGACCCTGGCATGTCGTAGGAGAGCTTCCCTGGCTTGTCAAGGACTATCCCACTTGCTTTCTTCAGGGAGGGGCGGTGGTGTCCATACTGGACAAGGGGAGCGAGGAGGGAGGGAAAGATGCTTGAGTTCAAGTCGTGGACCCTCTTCCAGAAAGAGTACGGGACCTGGTCGGGGCCGGGTGCGGAGGACTAGGAGGAATTCCGGAGGGTGACTGTGATTTCCTCCGGCGACAGCGGTGGGACATCTCTGATCTCCCACCTAATCGCCGGCGGGTTCGAGGACGGTTTCTCCAGGAAGAAGTGGGACAGAAGGGCTTTGTTTATGTCCATGGGGTTTTCAGCCTTCGCTATCTGTGGGAATCTATCTACACGCCTTCCGAAGGCATGGCGCTTCGCTGTCCAGAGTGTCTGTGGAGTGGCTGTTTTCAGAAAATTGTCCAAATATTCGGTTTTCGCCTTCTTTATGGCCTTGAAGTATAAAAGGCGTACTTCTTTGCACTGCTGCTTTGACAAGGGGAGTGGGTCTCGCCACGACAATCGCACCGTTGAGTGAAAGGCAGCTCTTTGTACAGTAAGGTTGGGGGTCTACCAGGGCTTGGATCTGTGCGAGGGCCTTTTGTCCAGAGTGTGGAGTTTGAGGACGGTTCTATGCCTACCGAGGGCAGTGTAGAACCAGGTTGAGAAGGTGCGGGGTGTCGGGAGGGGAGGTGGTGGGTCGCTTCTCATGACCTTGACCTCGCCTTCCAGTGAGAGCCAGCCTATCTACTAGATATTACTTTTTTTCTTCTTTTTTTTAATCATCAATTTTGTCCTGTGTGTAAGGTACACCGTCCGCATGCAGCGCTAGCTATGGCTGACACAAAACCTCCCCCCCTACGCCAGCCCGAAAAAGGTAGAAGAAAAACCGTGATGAAGTCCGTCAACACCAGAGACCAGGTGCCCAGTGTGTGGGCCCCACGACTTGAATGCGGAATGGTCTCACCTAGAGCCGCCAGCTCCAACACCGCGCGCAGTCGAAAAAACTCCCGAGCCCTGCAACTTGAAGTATAAACAAAATGGTAAAGAGTGTAAAAAAAAGCCACCCAAGCCTATCAAAATAAAACAAACTCTACAACCCGACAGTGGTCTAACCCCACAGCAAGATCCAGCCAAAACTGCCTTAACCCGGCCGGATCAGTGCCACTTACGACAATAACGTCTGCGGCTAAGGGATATACTCAACAAAGTGGAAGGGAGACCTAGAAGAGAAAAGCCCAGACCGAGGAAAGCAGAACCCGTGGCAGGACACAGGGAGTAGTACCATCCAGACTGGGAAGCCCGGAGGAGACGCCCGGAGGGAGTCGAGGTCAAGCGGCATAGCAGTAGGGTTCAAGCCGATCCAACCATCGGGTCAGGACAAAGACCGAAAGCGACAGTGTCGACTATCAGTAATCGCGTTCGTGTCTGACTAGGCGCTCCCCAGTAGAAGAAGGCTAGCGTCTTACCGTGTCTCTCATATAGTCTGTTGTTCCACAAGAAATAGTGTCACTTAGTGGATGGGATACCAATGCTTAAGCGAACCGTAGCGAGGAGCGAGATCAACCCCAGGGCCTGTTGAAGAGTTCCCGCGTACAGCAAACTGTGTTCCCAGCCATCTGAAGCATGGGGAGTGAGCGGCCACCAACCGTAGGGAGGCGCCACACTAAGCGAGGAGAGGGGCGGGGACGGGTAGTGCGAAAGGAATACCGGAACCCAGAGTGAGGAAAGCCTCAACACATCAAAAAGTGACAGAGGACAGTGGGAGGAGGTGGATGGCTGTCACTCCTAGGTCGAAGCCAGTGCAGGAGGACAGAGGGGGGGTAGGTGGTTCTACAGATCCCAAGCGGTGAGGGTTGATTTCAAGCCCGTGGAAAATAAAGGAGATGGACGATGCCTATCTACTTGATCTTTTTTTTGTAACTTTTTTTCTTCTTTTTATCTTCATATATTCTTTGTTTACGGTACAAGAACTTGCATGCAGCGCTAGCTATGGCATAAAGAAAAACCTTAATCGCAAAAACCGGCAACCAGAAAAGAAATACGTGCACCAAACTATATAATCCTCCTATTGGTGTCCGATAGCCGACACCAAATCACAAGGAACTAAAGTAGCAAAATACAAAACTCATAACGAAAAATAAATCCAACCCGCTACCAAAGAAAGGAAAGCCAAAGTATCAGCCGGACGGAGAGAAGCGGGAGCAGAGCGCCCATGTTCAGGGCACGAAACCGTAAATCGGGAGATCCACATCAACGGAAGCGGGTGCGAGTAGGGGGTCCAGCATGCGGGTGGCATGCCAGGTGGGAAGCCTCTGGCGGTCACATTCAGGTATCTCACCAGGGAGTGGAGGGAGTCTTTATTGGTCCATACGAGGCTGTCTCTGCCGGCGTCCGTGAGCCCCAGGAGGTGGCGCTCACGAGGCTCCTTGTGAGACTTGCAGTACACGATAGCAGGAGCGAACTCTTCCTCGTCTTCCTCACAATAAGGACCTAGTGGGGAGGGGTCATCGGTGAATCAGGAGGGGTGGGCAGCGAGGTAGCTCTTGCCCGTGCACATTTGATGGATCCTGCGCGCTATGAATCTCCCTAAGCCCATGAAAGGATGAGGTCTAAGGGATGCGGCATAAGGGTAGTAGGGCGGGGGGGGGAACTGTGTGGACCAGTCACGAAGGAGAGCATTTCGCAGTCTCTGCTTTACAAATTGGTAAGACGGGGTCCCCACTGTTACAGGAAGCGGGCCAGGAGAAAGGAGGTTGGGGGAGGCCACTGGAACTGGGCCTAAGGGATTAATGAACCAGATGGTCCTGTGGGCAATTGCGTCCAATGGAAGATGTTTCCGTATAGGGAGGCAGGAAGGAGCGGTTTTCCACAGGAGTGGGGCGTAGACTGACGTCAGACCCCTGGTGTGTTGGCGGTGGTCCTCCGGAGCCCGAACAGAGGAGAAGGAAAAGACCGGTGTAGCCTGGCCGTCGCTGGGTTGGCCTCAGGGGGGAGGCAAACAGGCCTGATGGCCGCCAGCCTTTCTCAGTGGAGAATCAGAAGCGGGAGGGGGTGTAGGGCCAATTCAAATGCCCAGATGCCCACCGGAGTGGACAAAAAGTAGTTTGTAACCCATCTCTGGACCGACCTCCAAAAGATAGACATCCTGTCCAGGTGGGTGAGGCTTGGTGAGAAAAGGTCCGCCCTGTACAGGAGGATAGGGGAGATGAGGGAGGACGCCAGGCGGTGGCAGAGAGAGGGGGAGATGAGGGAGGACGCCAGGTGGTGGCAGAGAGAGGGGGAGAGACCCTTGCTGGGCCTGGAAAGCCGCTTGATCATCGCGAAGGCTCACGGGGCCAAGGCGAGCCTTTTCGTGAAGTAGGAGGTAGTGCCTTTGTTGCAGGAGGTGGATGAGGGCTCGAACCAGTATCCAAGCCAGCGTATCAACTTGGAGGAGCGGAAGAGGTGCCCGTCTATCAAGACAGGGATCGCGGGAGGATGGACATTTTGTGCTGGGGTTACCCAGTGCATCAGCTCTGTCTTCGGGATCGAGAAGGCCACCCCTAGCCTTCCAGCTGTCGCCAGGAGTGCCTTGGTGATGCCCTGTAGTCTCTGGACGTTCGGGCGATATGAACCAGAGGCAACCGTGACAGCAAAGTCGTCCACGTAGGAGAGGATGAGGCCCGGAGGGACCGAGAAGTGCAGGGAAGACACGTAGATCACAAACAGGTGGGGGGAGATCGGAGACCCCTGGGGGGTGCCAACAGAGACTGGTGAAAAGGCCTGGGGGGCCCCCTGGACAAGCAGGCAGCAGGAGCGGCCGTGGAGTATGGACCTGATCCACAAGACCATGTATGGGTTGACCGCCTTAGTGGCGAGCCTGTCCCAGAGAATGCGGACCGAGACATTGTCAAGCCTCCTTTGATGTCGAGGGAGAGGGTTGAGACCTTAAGCTTGGGGCGCATAAAGAGCTGAACTTCATGAGAGAGGGTCGCCGCTGCGTCAAAGGTACTCAAACCGGGAAGGGAACCAGTTTGGTGAGAGGACAGGAGGCCCAGGAATCGGGTGAGGGCAGAGAGGCGAGAGGCCATAACCCTTTCTAGGATCTTGGAAATGGTCTCGATGAGGACGATCATGGGGAATGACGCCAGCGTGTCGTAGGAGGGCGTTCCTCGCTTGTCGTGGACTATCCCATTTGCACTCTTCAGGAAGAGAGGATGGTGTCCATACCGGACAAGGGGGCCGAGGATGGTGTCCATACCGGACAAGGGGGCCAAGAATGGATGGAAGGATGCTTGGGTTGAACGTGTGGACCCTCTTCCAGACAGAGTATGGGATCTGGTCGGGGCCGGGTGTGGAGGAGGCGGAGGAGTTTTGGAGAGCAACTGTAATTTCTTCAACCAATAGTAGAAGAACATCCTTGTACTCTCACGTAATCGCTGGTGGGTGCGAGGACTGTTTCTCTGGGAAGAAGTGGGAGAGAAGGGCTTTGTTTATGTCCATGGGGCTTTCAGCCCCGGGTAGCTGTGGGAACCTGTCTGGAGGCCTTTCGAAGGCATAGCATTTCGCAGGCCAGAGTGTCTGGGGAGTGGCTGTTTTAAGAAAGTTGTTCCAATAATCGGTTTTGGCCATCTTTATGGCCTTGAAGTATAAGAGGCGGGCTTCTCTGCACAGCTGCTTTGACGATGGGAGAGGATCCTGTCACGACAATCGAACCGTTGAGTGAAAAGCAGCCCTTTGTGCTGTGAGATCACGGGTCGACCAGGGTTTGGATCTGGGGGAGGGTCTTTTGTCCGTCACGTGTAGCCTCAGGACGGTCCTAAGTCTGCCAAGGGCAGTGTGGAACCAGGTTGAGAAGGTGTGGGGCGTGGGGAGAAGGGGAGGGGGGTCAAATCTCATGGCTTTAATCACATCCTCAAGGGAGAACGAGTTGGTCTTCGTCCACGTAGGGGCAGGGGGGGGGGTGCGGGCCAATGGCTGCGAAAGCGTAATGAGCATGGGGACGTGGCCGGACCCTGTCAGGAGCAGTGGAGTCTCCCATGACCAAAGGTTGAGGGACAGGGAGGAGTTGGCAAATGCAAGGTCCGTGACTGAGGGGTGTAGCCCGGGGTCGGAGGAGAAGTAAGTGAGTATATCAGGGGTGTTCCAGAGGCAGAAGCCCTCTTTTACAGCTTTTTCAAAGTAAGGGGCCAAGGCGACCAGGTCCAAAATCGAAAAACAGGAGACCTGGGTCTGTTGAAGGGTGGTGGATATTGAAATCTCCGGCGACCAGAGTTGGTGTAGAGGTATGGGGGAAAGCAGCCTCCGAAGGGATGGTTCGGCGAAAGGGGGAATCATCCCACTTACTATAGTGGTTCACAACCCGGAACTTGGTAACGAAGGAATCAAAGAAGCCAACAGAGGAGTGAAAATCAACTACCAGCTAGTCCCTAGCCCCTGTAAAGACTGCAAGGACCGAAAACTGTTGAGTGGTGGAGAGATGGAGATAGCAGGCCACTCTGGGCTTGCCACCAGTGGGGCAAGGGGGCAAAAAGGGTTTGAACCTGGGGAATGACCGGGGTCTGTTCCTGTGCAGAGGCGGGTCTTGGAGCGCAATAAGGGTAGGCAGGTAATCCAACAAAGAGAAAGAATTAAAAAGGGAAAGAAACACATCCCAGCTTCCCAAGCAGTTGTGTTGAACAACGGATATCGGGTTATGGGAGTCCGCCGCCAGGGCGGAACTCACAGGAGAGGTGTGACCGGCCATTACATGCCTTCCAGCATCTTAGGCTGGGGGAAAGTAGTGGGAGGTTCCTGCCATACGGGATTCGGCAGTGCACCTCCTTGGGGCTTAGGGGCGGGAATCGGGGGACGTGCTGGGGGGGCATCACCACACCTAGGGCGGGGTGTTTTGAGAGCAAAGGGGGGTAGGAGGGATCGTGAACCAGTTGAAGGACCCTCGCCGGCGTCATGCGTCTTCTCCATAGCTTCCACATTCGTCAGTGGAGGGGACTCCCCACGGGCAAGAGGGGGGGAGATCTTGATGGGCACTCTTTAGCAAAGGCAGGGTGCGGGCCTTTGCAGATGGTGCACATCGAGGGAGAGGTGGGGCAGCAGTCGACAACTGCTCTGAGATTACCGCCCACAGGGCAGGTGGGGTTCTGGCACCTGGGCGCCTGTTTTCTGGGGGATAGTGCTCAGATTGGGCAGACTGGGTGGTCAATCTTGCATCTGGCCGAGTGGTGACTGTACTCCCAGCAGGTGCGGCATTAAGTGAGGCTGTTAGCCGTGTATGCTCTCGCGATCTTGTATCAAGAGGAGAAAAGGTAAGCGTTGCCCCACATTGTGGCCTCATTTTCAGGAGCGACAGTCACAACCACCAAGGTTGCTTTCTTGAGGACTCTGGAGTCACGGTCGGGGTTCAGGTAGCGGTTGGAGAGAACCTGGACGTTCTTAACGTTCAGGATAGTTTTACAGAGAGACTGTAGAAGGTCTGTGTCGTCGTCTTTCCGGAGGTATGCGATAGGGAGGGAATGAATTGCCAGTTGGACTTCGTTGGGGGCTGGACGAAAAGGGAGCCATGGGGCATCACCTATCGGGAAAGACTGGTTTAACTTGGCCATGATGGCTTCCTAATATGGTGCGTATGCAGTGGAGGGGACAAATGGGGAGAGAGCGAGAAGGGTCACTGCTCCTCTATCGTTAATACGGGCAGAGAGGGATAAGGGAAGAGTGCCTGTCTCTTATACACATCTAGATGTGTATAAGAGACAGGGTTTGGACCCTCTTCCAGACAGAGTATGGGATCTGGTCGGGGCCCATCTAGATGTGTATAAGAGACAGCTAATATGGTGCGTATGCAGTGGAGGGGACAAATGGGGAGAGAGCGAGAAGGGTCACTGCTCCTCTATCGTTAATACGGGCAGAGAGGGATAAGGGAAGAGTGAGGCCCGCCTCACGTAGGACGGAGGCAGCTATATCTGGGAAGGAGGCAGCAAGGCGTTCAGACTGGGAGTAGGGAAAGGAGGAGGACCTGAGAGC
The DNA here is from genome assembly GCA_014065205.1 of Tuber brumale. Lineage (NCBI taxonomy): Eukaryota > Fungi > Ascomycota > Pezizomycetes > Pezizales > Tuberaceae > Tuber > Tuber brumale. The sequence goes on from JACCEG010000019.1 coordinate 538,339, forward strand.
GAAAAATGTTCTCTCAGCGGCAGGGAGGCTCCTGGGACCTTTTGAGGGGGCCGAGGGTGCCAAGCCAGATGCCACCTGGGCAGCCCAGGGGGTATTCTTTGCCTTGTACGCCTTTCCCATCTTCTTGTGACCAGTGGAGGCAGCCTGGGCGTTGGAGGAGGAGCCGGACTGAGCCGACGTCCGAGGGACAGGGTGGAACTCTGAGAGGAGGGGATACTTCTCTTCCCTGTATGTCTGGGCCTCCCAGGAGCGCGGGAATTTTGCTGCATACGCGGCCGGGTCACCGTACCATTTCTGGTCTTTTGTGCTGTAGCAGAGGCTGTCTGTATCGCCCCCACCCTCCTAGGGGGGGTTTAACATATCAGCAATGGTAGCGGTAAGGGGGGACGCAGTGATCTCCTTACTCTTTCGGGAGGCAGCTGCCTGAGCTGTGTGGGTGGTTGGTCGCGTGCTGGTTGAGGGAGGGCGGTGGTCAGCCGGGATGCAAGGTCTCTGACCGACAGTTGGAGGACAGAGAGTGACACTGCCGTCGCGTCATTTTGGCTAGGGGGAGGAGGTGGGCGCTGGGGTTTCTCTCTACTGGAGGAGAGTTCATCGACCTGTCCTGAAAGGTGGGTCACTTGTGGGCTAGTTTATCAATCTAGGCGGAAATAGACCTGGACGTCAAAAGTGAGGTGCAGAGGAGGGGGAGGATGATTGCCTCTCCAGGGGATAGGTCGTCAAGCTCCACGGAACTGATGGGTGGGAAAAGTTGGTTTGAGATTCCCGCGTCCATCGAGGACCTCTGAAGGAGCTCGAGGAGGAGGCGAACATGGGGGCGGACACCCGATACAGAGGAGTGTTCTGACGGAGGAAGGGGAACTGAAGCCATACCTGTCGTGACAGGGAGGCCTCTGCCTGATGGTCTTCTTAGGGTAGCAGGGAGGTATGGGCACACCGGACGCTGATGGTGTTGAGGACGAGGTAGAAATGTAGGGGGAGGAAAATAGCGGAGGCGGAGCATGACCTCTCTACTTGGTCCTATTGACTCCCCCACATAGCCGCCCTTCACACCCATGTCACTCACTCCTCGCGTGACACACCACATATGACTTCCAACTGTGAGTCATCTCAAAACCTCATAAACTAGTCATATGACCAAAACGGTCCCATGTGTCAAACCCATGACTTTTAACTAAGGTCATGTGCAAAACATAACATATCCTCATAGCCATGTCATATGACCAAAGTGGTTACATGCGCGAAACCTATTACCTTTAATGAGGTCATGTGTGAAATATAACATACCTATGACTCATAACTATGAGTCATGTGAAAACCTCTTCCTCGCTAAGCCACATTTGTGACACTTTACCTAGCATAGCACCGGATCTCATGGTCTTACTGATACAGTCCTGCCTAAAACATACTAGATTAGGTCAAATACTATAGTTACAAATACTTCAAGGCTATCAAAAACGCCAAGAACAATTATAAGAGTCAATTTCTCCCCTCAATTACAATATAGACTTATTGTATGGCTAGGAAACTACCTACTAAGTAGTTTGATTATAGGTTTTCTGACCATTTGGTAGTCAAAACTTTTGTACAAATCAATTCTACTTTACTCTAATAGAACTTCTTACATAACCTCCTCCACATTTCACTTGCCTTTTCTAAAAATAAATACCCATGCATTCATATTGTTAAAGCAGCTTTCCTGTATCCGCTACAACTTCTCAAATACCTTGGCTCTAAGGACTAGCCAGATCTCCAATAGAGTTTACAAGAAGATTAACTTAATTCAACTAGCAAAGTAGATAATATTCAGGTTGATACAATAGAAATTATGCAGCAATTGACTAAACAAAAATCAATTACCCAGAGTTGGTCTTAGTAAAGGTGAATCTAGTATAAATATTAGTAGTATTCCAGAAGGTATAGGCGCAGTCTTATGTTAAGTCAAAGTTTACTTATAAGGTAAAGTCACTCTCCTAGAACTTTCTGGCATGCAGGATTAGAGATATGATAGTTGATAGTAAGGTCTCTTATTATATGAATAGAAAACTCTCAAATAGGAAATAAATCAAAGAAAGTAACAGAACTCATAAGCCTAGTATGAGTAGAATTAGCATTATTCAAATGAAATATAATATATCATGACCAATCAAAAAGCAACTCTATTGACTGAAAATTCCTAGCAATCTAATCATCATAATTAAAAAATATTGAAAGTTTGAAAACTATACTAATCTAGCTCAATATAGTATAAGTCACAACTATTGCCTTGTGACTAAAGACTATAGAATAACTCTCTTATAAGAGTAAAAAAATGAGATCTTTAAAGATTAAGGCAGGAAGTTGTTATTAAGGTTTTTGTTGGTGGTATAAATTGTTATTCTACAAAGCTATATGAACTTCATCACAGATTAAGACTAACTTGCTCAAGTCAGTTCTACAAGTTGGTCCTAAAAGGCTACTCGTAGCTAGCCCTAAAATGTCAAATAAGTTGGCTTAATGTATACGTGCTATAGGAAGTCAAAGGGGAAGAGAACACATAGCCTCCTTTACCTACACAATAAGGCATGTTAAAAGAGAGTGGAGACTTGATACTTGGGGATAGCTTAACTATTATCCAGAAGTTAGTAAGTGACTCTATTATATACTAATCCTGTTGGAGTTTCCAAGAAGATAAGAGTTCTACTTATATTAGACAGGTACTGTTACATGTGGTATGGTCTCTCTTACTTAGAGTTAATACAACAAGTAGGAGAAGCCATGCAGCAGGACACTACAGTGTTTCCAGTGAGGAATTCTTCCTTTAAGTAACGTTGGTTAGAGCATTGGCACTTACAATCTTGAGCCATAAAGGTGATATATTGAGCAACAAAACATTAAATTAAACCACATTCATATTGTACTAGCAAGTCATATTGAGCTGGCAGGTGCTCAGGAGGAGTATTTCAGATTGCAAGCAAATGAGCAGCCAGGAGTTGTAGTAGCTAGCCACAACCTTGACGTTAGTAAAATAGCCAATGAGAATGACCTATGAGAATGAAAAAGATGTTGGAGGTTAGTGAATAGGGATGGGGGGTACTGGATGCGTGTCAGAGAGGGTGGGGAATTGAGGAGGGGATAGGAACAAGTAGCGAGGGGGAAGGATGGAGGCGCAGGCCACAACCTCAGCATGCGTATGGAACTTGTTGGGAAACAATATAGCCACACATTTCTCTTTTTCTAAATTCAATAACATACATACTTAGAAAACAATTTCTTACCCACAACCCCGGCTGCCATTTGCCATCTGAGAAGGCCTGGAATCTGGATGTCTCATGTGTTGACAGATTTTTTTATTGCTTTACCACCCCGGGCGGCTGCGCGTAAACCTTGTTGCCAAACCATCCATTCCTCGTCTATAACTACACACCACTCGACATACCTTCGGGTAAGCACTCCCTCCTTGAGTTCTGACCTCCTAGTTCACCTCTGCTCTGCCACATCACATATCATACCCCTCTTTTTTTGCTCATTTTCTCGGACACTCCGCATCACCCCATCTCACTCGGTCTGTATTTTACGTACTTTCTTGTGATCAGCCCCAATCGTGTACCCGTACTGGTAGAATAGGGAAGTTTCTCTACGACGATCGCGGTATGACCCGTGCTTATTTTGTATATTGCAACAGCTTTTGAACTCCTAATTTCTACTAAGGACAGAACAAAACCTCGTGCCGGCTGGAAACATTTCTCTTCACCTTAGTGCAAACTATACCAACTTTCGGTAAACAATACTGTAAACAGCCTTGCTACGACTATCTTATTTAAGAACCGTTCTTGATACTGTGCAAAAGATGAGCCACAGAGCACTAGTGCACATTTGCAAAGTATTTGCCGTTGCCAGAGTGATAGGTGCAGCTCAAGTCATGACCGCAGAAGCAGAACTTTTCCCATCCAAGTGAAATGATACATAGAACACAATCAGAATTATGGGGCCAAGAAAAGGAGAGCAGAGCCGGCCCCCCACGTTGTGACGGTTTGCTCATGTTTCCGTGAGTATGCCTCGTCGAAGAACAATCAAACGTATATGAAGAAATGAGGACGAAATGAACGGCTGCCTGCCTCTTTGGGGACATGAGTTCTGAGCGGGGAACAGCAACCAAGTACTTGTGAGCGGCAAGACATGCCTTTCAATCATCGATAGTTATATGTTTCAGCATATCTACCTACCTCTTCCATATTGAAGCCCGTGACACGTACAATATCATCAGCTCTCCATTTGTGATGAATGAAGGAAATGTCATGCGACGAGCCAGCATGGCAGCGTATCAGTTCGTTATGACACTGGCCAAAACAAACAGGGACAGCCCACCCCCCACCCAATCTCCAGGACTCCTCACAGGCAGCAATCCTTCACCCAGCTCACAATGCAGCACTGTATCACATAACCTCAAGCTCAGAACACCACGAATATCCATTCCCCAAACTAATTATCGTACAAATACCCTCCCCTCTCCGCGCAGTCAACCGATCCACATTGCATACCATACCATGCAAGCATACAAACCATTCCTCATAACACTATGCTATAATCGGAATTACAAAAACGAAAGCAAATAGTCTAGCAAAATTTAGCTGGACAGCAAATAATAAAACACCAGCCATACTCCGTTGATACCAACTGAAGGACGGGGGGAGAGGGAAGGAAGATATGTAATAAAATGTAGTTAAAGGCCATATGGAAATCTTTCTGAAAAATAGTTTAGCGATGAGAAAATAATGAAAAGATGGATATAAAAGGAAGAGGGAAGGAAGGAAGGAGCCAATTCCAACCGTTATCCATAATTAATAGCGAACAGAAGAGGGGGGGAAGAAAGATTTTTGTGTTAATAGAAAGCAATTTGATACGCCATTTACCAGCCGACACCACGCTCGAGCAGGATTAAAACAAAAAAACACCGCCACAATGAGGGAAAAAGGAAAAAAGAAAAAACCCCCAGAACCAAAGCCAAAGCACCGACCGACAAACCAGCCAACCGATCCCCCCAGCAGTCATATCTTATTTTACTCCCCCGGCCAACTCCATAAAGAACTAATCACAAAGCCAACCCAATCGCACAGGAAATAAGCAGATCACCTCCGTAGCAAACGCTCGCCAGGTAATGGCGTGCGTCCGAGTGAGCCGCCTTGCTGCGCGCGATCCAAGTCCACGCTCTCTCCCAATCCCCGGGATAGCCTACGATTTCCAGCACGCCCCAGACTACCACTGCGATATCTCGTAGAGCCATAGTCCGAGTCGGCGGCGGTGGCCATCAAGCGTTCATTTGTAGGATTGGTTGCTTCGAAAGAGCCGTTGGGGCGATCAAGGACGTCGGAGCGGTCGGCGGTGGCGCTGAAGTAGCGTCGATTGCCATGGAGGATTGGAGATTGGAGGGCGACACCGTTGGTGACGTACTGTGGCCTCCCGTGGGATATCTCAGGTCCGGGTGATCGCTCAGGGGTTATGCTCATGTGGCGGCTGATGGGGTACTCGCGGTGCCGGTGGCCCATGTCTGTTGCCGCGCGTGAAGGGGAGCGGAAGCCTTCATGACCTTCATCGTCGTCCAGCATCTGGCGGGTTTTGAGGAGCAAGGAGTTTCGGGGGCGCAGAAGGCCCGGGGTTGCGGGAGTCTCTTGGTCTACACTTAGGGAGAGTCGTGGGCTCGAGTTGAAGCCGGCTGCGGTAGATATTGAAGCAATGCTTCCTTTTCGTTCTGAGAGTCTCCCGAGCCCACGGTGACTGCCCCCTGAACTGTCCCGACCCAGAATGTTCTCCCGCCCTCCTAGTACGCTCTCACGCGCAAGTATGCTCTCTCTTCCAAGCGCGCTCTCCCGGCCTAGGATGCTTTCTCGACCAAGGGTCGTGTCCCTGCTAACTGGTCGGGCACCATTGAAATGTTGCGCAACATGATGTGAGTAATTTGTCACGCCTAGTGAAGCTCGGTTCTCGGTGAGGGCAATGCACAACTCGGTCAGACTTCGACAAACACTATCAGCCTTGCGCCGCATCTGTCTATCGACAACTACCCCTGGAGGTCCACTACCCATGGGAGGGCCTGTGCTGCCTACCACATTTGCCAATGCAACAGCATCAGTAGCAGCAGCTTCCAAGTACTTGAAAACGTCCGGGGGTATCAGTGGTTTCGACTTTGTCAGAGCAGCACGCAATAGCGGGTGCGAGTTGGGTGAAGGGTGACCAATTGTTGAGTTTGGGGGGGAGATTCCGGTCGCGGAAGGGTTGTTTTGATACCGAGGTGATGATGAAATTGTGGTAAAGGTGGTTGTGGCCGTCCTCGGTCGTTCCCCCGAAGAACTGGATGCGTTGCCCGCCGCTCCAACCCCCGACGCAGGAATTCGCCCAGTCAATTCCAGTCTTCGTATTCTTGATTTTAAATCATCCAGCTCATCCCATACAGTCGATGGCGCAGTGGTCGATACCGATGAGGAATCCTCTTGTCCCCCAACCCCACTACTTGCGCCCCCACTGTGTTCCATTCTGCTGGCCGCACCGGAGGAATCTGTTTGGTCATGGTCGGTTACAGATCCAGGGGATTGGTCAGTTGCATTGGGTGAGGAGCGCAGCGATCGTGGAGCAATGCCATTGGTAAACCCATTGCGTGATCTCATGGTGGGTTCAGCCATTGAAAAGCTTCTAGTGTGACTGGAAGACGCGGGGGACTGATCGTGCCTGAGCATGCTGCTAAGTGGACGAGTAAACGATGCCCGTGGGGTAACAACCCTTTGGTCAACCAAATGATCCGTCGTTCCTGACATCCTACGGTCGCGATAGCGTGTCGCAGGAGTTGGGGCTCTATGGTCACGCCAAATTTCACCGCGAGGACCAACCGGAGAAGAACCACGATTACTCGGCGAACGCGTTTGCGATGCGCGTAATGGCGAGGATGAGAATGTATCGGCAGGAAGAGAAGACCGATGATGCACATGATGAGCCAGTCGCGCCTGTAAAACTGTCAACAATCATTATTTCCCCAAGCGCCCAGGCCCCACAAGGCTTCAAAAAAAACTCTAACCAAATAGCTCAAGGAGTTTTATAGAATCACAGTGAATGAAATGCGAGAAGGAAACGCACCCGAGGCCTCAGTCCTTTACTATTTTCATTTTGACCCACGGCAGAATTCGATCTCGCGAGATTGAGGAATAAATCCTCCGTACCAGGCTCTCCTTCGAGGCCCCCATCGCCCCCGAACTCGGAGGTCCCGTTCTGTAAATCTTCCAAACCTCGTATTGTTTGCCCACTATCCCGCCCAGTATCATCCTCATCGTTATCCCCATTACTACCGGCCAGGTCCGCCTCCAGCGAACCCGTCCTCGGGGCCGGTGGCTCGCCCTCTACCCGCCCCTTTAAACTTCCTCTTCTCGAAAAATGTGAAATGGTGCTGCTACTGGTGCTACTCCGATCACCAGTTGTACCACTAACCGGAAGAGCAACCCCTCCCTTATGTACATTTCCTCCACCAACTCCCAATCCCCCATTGTGTGGTGAAAAGCGATTATCCATTGCGATATTCCGTCGATAAGCGAGTGAAGGGGGTGGTCCGGATGTTGTTGCTATACCATTACTACTAAAGCGTGCAGGCGCCCTTTTCCCGGACGGTGTGGCTGACGGGGGTGAAGAGTGGGAGGTCGCAGGCCGAGAGACGAGTAAAACCGGAGATGCAAGTTTTGGCTGCGAGGGGGCAAAGGAAGTGGAGGGAGGGGAGGAGTTAACAATGACCGAAGTGTGACGGCGATGAGTACGGGTCACAGCGGGAGATGGCGGGAGTGTTGTTGTTTTAGGGTGTTTTTGCGACGACGGCGCCGAAGGGGTAGAAGAAGCAGGCTTCAGAACGTCGCGCTGAGGAAGAGGGTGATGAAGACTACCAGTACGGGTTCGACCAGTACCGGTAATGTTAGGGTTTTGTTGGTTTTGTTTAATGGTGATATGCCTGTCTCTCCTCATACTATCTCTTCGTAGCCGATTACAATTAATCGGAGCAGAAGAAGTGCTAGTGCCGTTGCCGCCGCCGTTACCGTTGTTCTGGTGATGGGAGGAAGAGGGGCGATCTTCTGTTCTGCGCTGGGACATTATCGCTGCTGCTGCTCCTACTGCCAGTCGCTGACCTCACCATCGATTCTTGCAAATTCAAGGTGGAAGACCAAATGAACGAAGGGATAGAGGGGTGGGAGGGGTTGATGCGTGTGGAATATTGAATAATACAAAATAAAAACAATAAAAATCTTGAACCACTTCCTCCTCACAATTAATCCCCCCCCCCGGGCCTAAGCGCCTTAATCAATCAATAAAATGAAATAACCAAATTGAAAGATAGAAAATTCCTGTTAAAAGGTGATTATAGTGGGTAGATAGTAGCACTGATAACCTCGAAATCACCGTAAAAGCAAGGCTGTGTTGCAATTCCCTCCCTCAGCTCCGACAAGAATTGCTGTATCCTGCTCCCCGGGCAGATAGCACTCCCGGTAGACTGCTTGGTTCTTCTCTCGGGGCGGTCCTCACTCTCCTCCTGGACCCTTCCCTTGCATCCAGCGTCTCCAACAGAACCCTCCCGTCGCGCTCTCCAATTCCTAAAGTTGTCACTCCACTTCCTCCTCCTCCTCGTTTCCTTCTTCTTGTTTCCCCCTCTTTTTCCCTACCAGCGCACCGAGATGAACTAAGAGGCGGTAAACCCGAGACCTGCGTCCCACGAAAATGAGCCGTATCGCAGGCTGACCGATTGAGCGATCGGGTGATGAATGGGCAGCGAGAAGGAGAACGAGATGAACGATGAACGATGAACGATGAACCCTGGATGATGGATGATGAATGATGGACGTGATGATAACGAACAAAAGTGCCCTAGATCATGCAAGATAGGTACCGTAGTGTTTGACCACGGACGGGCGGGAACAAGGCAAATATAAAAATGCAGTTCGAAAGCGGGTCCGCCCTTTCACAGTTACGGCAGGGAAATGATGAAATAGGATGAGGGGGAGGGAAAGAAAAAAAAAAGGAAAAAAATGAGGAGGATCAAGGCGTTCATTCTGGCCTGGACCACCACAGCGGATTAAGAAACACACACGCGAATTAGGTCGCGGGTTCCCAGACTCCCCCATAACAAGGAATGCTCACAGCAAAGGAAGGAAGGAACTATCTTTCACATTTACTATCTAAGTCTACAGTAACGCATTATCATAGGACTTCTCTTACTCCCAGGGAGAGAAAGGGGATGGCGAGAATAGGCCCACCGTTGTGTGGTTGAAAGGAACTCCTCCAATGGGGTGGGGACTTAAGGCCTCGCGGATGAAATCTACTGTACTCGAGTACCGGTATGTCCATCGGGCGTTTTTTAACCGTAGACCTGAATTAGTCTAATTCGCTGACATTTGTTTGCTTGTTCCCAACCAACCAACCAACCAACCATATCGTAAGTTACTGAGTTTTGCATTCATCCAAATCCTTCACTTTTCCCCCGCCCTATTTCTCTTCTCTCCCTCCCTCCTCCCTTTTGTTAAAAAATTTCCGAGATGTCTGTCTTGACTACCGATACTATGATCATCCTTTCTCTCCCGCAAATAACAAGTCAAGGTGCCGAAGGATCCAAGAAGTTGCTTGCAAATTTGGTGATTTCCCGTGTTGTTACTCGAGCACTCGAAATATCACACCTCTGCTTGCCTGTACTACGATAGTAGAAGTAACAGCAGGGTTAAGTTCAAACCGCTCCATTCCATTCCACCCCGGCGAACGCGCATGATACTCTACGTATTCCATGGTCTGGAGAGCACCACACTGTAAATTTCAGACAAAAAAAAGAGAATCCTATTTACAGCAAGAACCACACACACCTCGTTCTCCACCTCCTTCACCTTCACCTTCACCTTCACCTTCACCTTCTCCTTCTCCTTCCCCCTATTTCTCACTCTCTTCCCCTTCCCCTACACCCAGCAATAAACCCTCTCCAATCATGGGTTTACTCTTCCTACAGGCAGACAGATAGGTGGACACGGAAGCAGACGGACAGACGAATTCCCAACCCTGCCCCATACCATAAATATGTAAGCCATCTTTGTCCAGCACAAGTATCATACACGCGAAGTGAGAAGGGGGTCGGCTGCGTCCTACACCAAACCCGTTTCCGAATTACTTGACCCCCACTCCAACTCCTTTCCTCACAGAATTTCCACAGCGCATGAGTTTCTGCCTATTCTCAATTCTACCGTACCTGAGTACCTAGGGTGTGCGCAAAAGTCTGTCGAACTCCCCTCTCATAGGCCGAGTTTGTATGTGTATGAACCGCTGCCAGAGCCCAAGATTGGTGGGTTTCCTCGCAATTTGGTGAAGGAAAAAAGTCTGTCGAACTCTTGGCGCAGTGTCCGGAGCAAATACTGTTCGCTGAGTGGCCGTGAAGGCCTGGAACCAATAAGGGGAGGTTCGACAGACTTACCCACAACCNAACTCTTGGCGCAGTGTCCGGAGCAAATACTGTTCGCTGAGTGGCCGTGAAGGCCTGGAACCAATAAGGGGAGGTTCGACAGACTTACCCACAACCCCCGGTACAAGCCTACTTGCCCCCCTCCCCTCTTCCTACACTACGGTAAGAGTGCCGCAGTAGATTCCACTTACGGGAAGGAGGCGGGCGCGTTACAGTTCTAAAACCACGAGCCAAGTTCAGGATAGCACCGACCCTCCCTTCCCCATCCCTGTGTCTTATCATTCTTTTTTCTTGCAAGAAAGAGCCAAGCAAGAGGAATGGCATGCTGGTACTTGTACTCGAGTACCGGTACTTCGGAAAAACTTTATGGTACGGAAGGAGTACTTACAGTACTCGTCTCTGGACCCGGTATTGGCACCCGTTCGCCCTATCTCCGGACGTGTACTCGAGTACAGTACCGGTATGGCCGTTCCAGAGAGGGTACCAATCTTGGCGCCGAGGCACAAGTACTCGAGTATATGCCCGATACATGCCCAAGCCGATCCATGCACGTGATAACAACAAGGATTATTAGTGTCAGATGTTTTGACAACGCAGCAAACAACCTTCTCTGCTACGGTAGAAAAGAATCTTTACAGCACCAGACCCTACCTACTCGAGTACACACGCAAATCGAAGTGCAAAAAAGCACTATACCTGATACACACTCTGCTTAAATTTACCTGCAAGCCCCATGCTCTCGCTTCTTCCTCCATTTCTTCCTTTTCCTCTCGTTCTTTCTCTCTTTCCCCCTTTCCTGCCCAACCCCCCCCAGATCAATTTTCCATTAAAAACCGCATCAAGTTAACTTGAGCTGCACGCTTTAACCTTCTTCTTCTAGGAGTGCGATAGCATGCGTATATTGCGCAACTTAGCCATGCAGAATTCCAGCGCGCATTAGAACTTGCAGTAGCTTACTATCACACGATTGAGGTTTCTTGTGGGGAGGCCCTTTTAACCCCCACTCCTTTGTTTCTTTGTGCAAGTTAAGAGGGAGGCATTATACCACACCCCGTGGATCGGGGAGGGGGTGAGGGGAAGAGAGGGAAGAGAGAGGATAAGAGGCGACTGTAGCTAGATGCCGATGCCGATGCCGGTTTTAGTGCTCGTACTCGGGGGTGCAGTTAGTCGGGCGACACCCCAAATGCGGTAACAGCACTGTGGTGTAGCCAACAGGGGTATGAGTGGGAGCTAGAACAGAAAGAGACCCTTAGCCGTACCTATGGGGTATTTTTTTTGAGTGAGGGAAAAAAGTCCGGCGACGCCAAAGTTGAGGATATCAGTTCAAGGGAATAAAAAATAAAAAAGGAAAAGGAAAAGGAAAAGGAAAAGGAAAAGGAAAAGGAAGAGGAGAGGAAAGGAAAATCTAGCTAATAGGGAGTTCCATACCCATTAGCTGCAATGACAGTATGTAGGCAATTGAGCATGCTTGATATCTATCTGTGAGTAAATCGTTCATAAACAAGTTAGTAAAATCGTAATATTTTCTATCAAATTTAGATCTGGTGGCTGTACTGACCACTAAATTGTATCCATTTTGTTCAACTTTCAATATATTGTAGTATACTTTTTATATCGAGGTACTATATCTTCTATGATGTATGCTCAACCATATTCTTCACAGCACTTGTACCAGAAGAATATAAGATATAGTTTCATGATCTCTTTTATATAAAGTCCAGAGTTCATTCTTGCTTCACCAGAAATAATGACTGGTGGGGACTTCCTTGTTCCTTGAAAACCTCTTCAACCTATTGTAGACTCATGTTTTATCTTAAAGATGTCATGAATACAATAATAGTAATGGAATTCTTCTATTAGAAGTTGAATAATCCAAGGTGGATGACCAAAGTCAGCGATTGAAAAGGAGGTTTTATCCATCAACAAAACCTGATACTACTTCTTATACGACCTAGGAATTCTTTTCCCGCACTATTTTACTGTAATGACTCTTCTTGAGTAGTTCAATAGGAATACTAAAGCCTAAGCCCATGCCAGAAGTATATGCTTATCAGGTAAGACTGGTCATGAAGAAAGAAGTCTATTCGGCTAAGGTACTGATTGTTAAGTAGCTCAGCTAGATGTAGACTCTTTTACTAATAGGTACTTAGTATGGGTGGTAGTTACCCTGTTAAGTAGAGTAACTCTTGTAGTTGAATTGTGAAGTTACCTTATTTTCTCAGTAGTACTTTAGGATAGAGTTACCCTACTTGGTAGGATAACTGGGGGTGCTCTTACCCTACTTTTAGTCCAAAGTTATCCTACCTTGGACATCTTTTTACCCTGCTATAAAGCCAAGTTACCCTACCCTGTAGGTAACTTGGAATAAAGACTTTCCAGAGAAGTTATCAAAATGTTTGTCATGTGAAATAGCGGAGCAAGTTCAAAATCCTACATGAAATAGGGACCTCCCGCAGGAGTAATTGAGCTACACACATAGATTAACTTAGAAGTATGGTGCTTAACAAACCTCTCGAGCTCCTTTGTAAGTTCTGAGAGATATAAGTTGAAGCACGAGGAGTTGCTAGAACCCTAGTCAGTAAGAAGCAATAAAGTTGCTCCTGTAATACTGGATACATTGTGGCCAAACCACCAACTGCAAACTGTCCCCAGTACATATCAGCAGGGTATAAGGCAGCCTGGAGATTTAGGTCAACTGGTCATATCATATATATCGAATCCTAGCACTTCAGGAGTCTAATGGAACTGCTGTAGGTTGGCTTGAAGTCTACAGAAGATGTGAGAAAGAGACTGATGATATTCTTCTTATGATTTGGATAGTGGCATAAACTGGCCCTAGATCTGATGAAAATTGTCCTCTCTGGCACTGCTCTCATCCTATCGAAAAAGCTAAAATCCATGCTGTCTATCTCTAATTGTTATTCAAGTTGAGAGTTGTAAGTTAAACCTTAGTGCATGAAGTCAGATCACGATAAGCGTAGTCTTGGTGAAGGTTAGTTATAGGTAGTGCTAATTGGTATTCAACCAATAAAGTAGTCTGTAGGAGGAGCTATATAGTTAGCTCTTTGGATAAGCTAGAATTGAGTAGAGCCACATAGATATTAATTGAGTCTCAATAGCTTGCAAAGATATAATGCATAAGTCCAAAGAGTCTCCTAGTTGATTTGACCTCCAACAGATATTGGAGTACACTACTAGTTTGTCTACAATGTGAAAAGCTTTTACTCAGGTAGCTGCATTGGAGATGCAGGGGCTAAAGTTTAAGCTTTGTAGAAGCCTGAAGACTATTGCCTAGTCTGGTTCACTAATGGGGGGATCTTTTGTCCTTACCTGGAAGAGGAGACATGGTAAGCCCATAGGAGTTGAGTGCTCACAAATACGAGATAGTGATAAAAGGTAATGGGTACTATATTTAATCTACTTAAGTATATATGAGTTCTGTTCTGCTCTAGCAATCAACTACTTCTCGAGCTAGAAACTTATTAAGTAAAGGTACAAGCTTCCTAATCTTAAGTTTTACAGTTTTGTTTTATTACTTTAACTTTGGTTGAGATTTTATATTGTTTCAGATTTCAAGAAGACTACAATGAGGTTATACTCTTAGGATCAATGATCCTAAAGGGAGCATACATTATATTAACATATTTCAACTTGTTCGCAAATTGGATATTAAATTTTTGTCTTGGTTCACAGTTGGAAATCAGGTTATCACTTTCCAATCCAGTAATGTCCAGTAATGTAGCAGTGTTTGTTATGTGACATAGCCACGTGACCGAGTATATATACTATTATATTCTAGTATATTCTAGAGATTTCCTGTATATTCTAGAGATTTCCTTGGTATGAGGCAGTCACCCTACTGCCCCTCTAGCCCAGGCTGCTTTTCCCAACTCTGTCAGCTCTTGTCTTCGCTTGCTCTCTCTACTTCTTAAGATCAGCTGTCACCTTTTGGATCCCACCCTGTAAGCCCTTTACACTACGTATATTGCCCCCCCCCCTTGGTCATATTACAATTAGATTAGTGGATTTATGGTGGTTGTCACAGGTGGCCTTCAGCATTTTGGTCTCACTTACTAATTTGACTTCTTTGGCTTTGGTTTTGTGAGTGGTGTTTATTTTTCCATTTTGGTTGTTGAGTCTAGTACACAGGGGTTCAGTGTCATTGGGTTTACCATGTTTGTTATCCAATTATTTGCTCTCTGTAATTCTAGTTTTTTGATGCCATAGTTTGGAACTGTACATCAGTTTTGTACTATAATAAATATACTATGAATAAATAGAATAAAATAAAACCCCTGTTGCTAGAGAGAATATGCAGGCTTGGATTAATCTTTAAGTCTTCAAATTTTATTGTAGTTATCATTGTTGCTTCCTTATTACAACAGTTAGTAAAATAGATACGAATATTTTCATATATACTTATGGTATCAAACCTGCTCTACCACATTTTAAATAGTTCTAGCTGAGTCAACATAGATAAGTACGACACAAATTATCTTCTAAGACTATGGTGGGTATAAGCATTACGGATAACTAATAATACAAGTCAGGCAATTATACGATTAGTAAAAATAGGTGGTCAACGAGTTCTTTGAGAATTAGATGAATTATGATCAATCTTTGTTCACTTATTGATCGATATTATATATAGATATATATATATATATTTTTCCTTCATATATTACTTATTAAGATACCAAAAAGTCAAACTCTGTGACAGCTATACCTCTGGTAATTGAAATTTATTTTTTAATCAGGAATTAACCAATACTGAGAAAATATCACGACGTCAGCAAAAGTTCACTCTGCATCTAGTGTATTGGCATGGCGGCCTGATGCATATGGTATATTGTTTAAGTTCCCTGTGTCCTGTATCTCTGGAGTTGTATCACAATACTCTACTTGACATGCATACCTCGTGTTGCCATTCTTCCTTACCTCACGCCCCGTGCCTCTGGCCATCACTATGATGTCGCTTGGATATCCTGAGGACGTACTCATGATCCTCAGCCCTTATGGCCCACCCTGCGAGAACTACCCTACATGACACCCAGTACATATGTCCTTATGCCACGCCTGTGCGCTTTGCTCTCTGGGAAGCACTGTGCATTGCAGTCCTCAGCCTATGACGCCTCATATCTCAGGTACGTCTTTTGATGCCATCTGACATATTTGTGAACCATATTTCCTGCTCTCCCTATGGCTAATATCTTACCTTTTTCTCCCACTTGCGTCCTGAGGTCTCTCTATTGTTTCCCCATCCTAGTGGCCAGGAGCTTACAACAAAGTGATACTAATTCCAGTTCTTTGCATAGGTTCATTGTTTCCTTTCTCTCGCTATCAGGTGTCCGTCCCAAGCGCAGTGTTCTATCCTTTGCTACAGACGGCCACACGGATATCCCTGGATCCTATGTTCTACAATTGTATTTCTTGTTCTTGATATAACTGGGACTGCTTTTGTAATTCACTTCCAGTAGCCAAAGTCTGAATCTCATATACTTTAGTTGATATAATACTGTTCTATTATTTCTCTGTTCAGCTTACTATCTATGACCTCCACAGCCCTACATGCCTTTTGCCCTATGCTATCTTCGTCTCTGTCCAGTTATCTTGTTGTCGAGATATGAGCTAGGGAATTCAAATGCTCACCTAGTTGTGGAGATTTGGCCTAACACTTTTGCTCAATATTTGAGCAGTGTCCACGAACTAAATCTGCTTTGTTTATTTACATGCGAGCAATGTTGTTAGCGATTTGCAACAGTCCTGGAAGTGGAGCGGCCAGGTCTCTCATGGCTACGCAGTTGGGGCACTTGATTTGTCAATAGACCTTACTAAATATCGATAAATCTATGCCACTGTTCATGAGCTATTGCCCATCCACCTCCGGTATCTGGTGGGCCAGGCCTAAAATTGTATTAATAACAACTACTGGAAACCTCTGCACATCCACTGTCCTGTACAGCTCTACAGTGACAAGATCATATAACTCTAATAGGCGTCTAGGGTTCAGCTCATCCTACACCTGAATACTTGCCAGACAGTTGACCCTATATTGGTGCTAGTAGTTGCGGAGCTGGAATATTGCAATGAGTTTGCCAGCAATACAGCCTCATAGTGTGCTGTACAATTGCTCTCTACCAATTTGTATTCAAATTCAATTATTGCGACTTGCTCAGTTTTGGAAAAGCTCAGTGCCATTGCATCACACTCAGTGGATGTCATGAATATTGGTTCCATGCAATGCTAGAACTAGTATTTCAAGTTGGGTTGATCATGCAATGAAGAGGCATGAAAGTATTCTAGGATCTTTAGGCAAGCGGAGTTTAAAGGGCTGGCTCTGTTGGCTATATCAAACCAATTTAACACACATATTCTCCCTGGAGATGCCCAGGGCCTTGCATAAATCACTGAGGTTGGCAATATCTCTATAGCACCCTCTTAGTACCCTACAGCATGTGGGTAGTGTAGATTCAGTACCGATTTTGTTCCAAAGATCTATGCCGTCTTCAGGGATTTCAGCTCTGGAGGCCATTTAGGTTCCGAAGTCTCATTTGGATTGAGTGATCTGAGCTATAACTCTGAAGGATCTGCCACACAGCGTCATTTTTATTCGATTGTCACCATCCATCCTTTATTTGCTCCTAATATGGTAACTCACCAGACTTTATGAAATACTATAGAATATTGCCAAACTAGTACACATAATCACACAAGTGACGAAGTAGATGCGTCTCAATGAAGTCGCAATGAGACTCAACTTAGATCAATTCCATGTATTGGTCATTCTCTTCTTGTTAGTACTTCTGCTTTAGGCGGTACTATCTAAATTTAGTTGCAGATTGATTTACCTACCAGTGTTCTCCATTGTTGTAAATCTCTTCACTGGCCTGGAATCTTTGTTTGCGTCCATTTAGACATTTTGAACTCTAAGAAGATATCCTTTATTGAGTGAAACTGATTAAGATATTGATCCATATAATCGACAGTCTCATGTATGTGGCTCAAATACTGCACTATCAGACTGAAATAGAGGGATGAACACACACAGGAAGGTGCATGTTTAAAGGGTCGGTGTTGTGTACTATCAGGCCATCTCAACGCCATGGTGAGAACTTCTAAATGACAATGGCCCAAGTTTCACATCTTCTTTCCTTGCCAATGGGTAACCTCATAGTATGCTTTGCTGGGTACAAGGAATGCAGGGTATCCAAGTAAATGTTTCCAAGATTTATCAAATGCCTTTCACCTTGTATATTTCTGCAGAAATCCTTACACCTTATCCATCAGATGCTTGAACAGTGCGAGATAAACAGTATTGGGTAGGTCTGATGCGTGCAGGTCAACCGGTAAAACCTGTGGTGATTGATGACAAACATTCGGCCCGATCTTTATATGGAGAGTATTATGCGTGATGCCAATGTCGCCCGCCATATACACTTTTGAGCCATCAAGAATTTCTTGTTCCTGGCGGTTATATCTCGCACAATCTCTTTCTCCTTACCTCTCTTGACTGGTGGATCCTAACATATTCAGAGGTATTTCCCATTTGGGATAAGGGTTTGATTTTCCACCATGTAGTGCAATATTTTCTATATAGTCGGCAATCCACCATGCCAAGATAGGGAAACAACCCTATATTTTTCTCATCTGAACAGTCAATGGGCACACTGTTGAGTTTGCCCTCTTGCAAGGGCTCGAATAGGAGTTCCATTACAACTTGTAGTATATCAGTGTTAATTTGTCAGCATAGTTCATTTGCGGAAAAAAACAGGTGGAGCTTGGGCAGGACTGGCAGTAGCACTTGCAGGAGAACGGCCATCAATTCAGTTCAGTCATGGGTCCTTAACCCAAGATCTCTGATTGTGATATACACATGGCATGCCTTCTAGTCACGGCGGAAGTTAGTAAGATGTGTTTGATTCAAGATGCCAATAATCATAACCGCAATTGTGCCAGGTGTAAGTATTTTATATTATGAGTTAGCCTGTGTTTTTGTACAAAAGGGTGCATACCTGGGTTGCACGGCACTTGAACATTTCACCACCAGTTCACTACATGCAATCCGGTATATATTCTTTGTCCATTGTAATCGCATTCACATTGCAGGCCATAAACACAATCCTCTGTGTAGGCGCTTTGATGAAGAAGATATCAGATACACTCTGGAATATTATGGTAGAAGAATGGCAATGTTCTCGCACCATCTTCCACTAGGGCCTTAAAGTATTCTGAATATAAGCAATACAGATATAGTGAGTGGAGGTGGTTCCTGAGTATATGCACTCAACTGTAGTCTACATCTACTGCATTGCCAAGACTACTTGAAAACTATTCGCTAATCTGTGCCTTGGATACATTGCTTTGTATAAATAAATATGCATGTTTAAAATCGTGCACATTATCAAAAAGGGCTCCAGAGGTCTCGCACAAATCTCGGCGTTCTTTAGCAAATTTCTGCTGATCTCCAATAATGTCTCCCGTGTGGGAATAATACTTGGTTTTGCTCGGCAGGAATACATCTTGGCCAAACGCAGTGATGCTTTATCAGACTCTTGTGCAATCTGTAATACCTGCAGTCTAGATCGCAGGTGGCTGGATCGGGGTTGGATTTATAGTCAGAATTAAGCTTATGGCTAGGGATGGAAGATCAGGAGGGAATCGGTGGAGGTTCATATCAACGATACTCTTGGCGGAAAGGGCAGACAGTATGTTGTAGGCCCTGAGAGTGATCACATGTGCATGCGCAGTTCTCAGATATCTTTCATACTGGCCAGGACAGGAATATTTAGGGCGCGAAAATGAATATTTAGTAGGTACTACCGGACTGAGCATAGTGGATTTTGCGAAGCTTGTATGTATGATGAGGTATAGGTCCAAGACTTACATTTACATGTGGAGACACAGATGTCAGCGGGGGCCAAATTTGGATAACCCAAGATATAGCTAATGGTCGATTCAGTTTAGCATATAGTTTGCGTATAGCATCTGCATTCACCCGTGTCATGAATGTGGCTTAGCGAGAAAGAGGTTTTCACATAACTCATAGTTATGAGTCATAGGTATGTTATGTTTCGCACATGACCTCATTAGAGGTCATGGGATTCGTACATATGACCACTTTGGTCATGTGATTGGTTTATGAAGATATGTTATGTTTCGCACATGACCTCATTTAGAGGACCTGGGTTTTGTGCATGTGACCACTTTGGTCATTTGACTAGTTTATGATGTTTTGGTATGACTTGCAATTGTGAGTCATATGTGGTGCGTGACACGAGGAGTGAGTCACATGGGCGTAAAGAGTGGCTATATAAGGAGTGTTCTAGGGCTGAGTAGATAGGCTCTTCATGCTTCATTCTAAGTTATTTAGTTACTTATTACTTTATGCTTTTATGTATATAAAACCTTTACACTTTTTACGAATCCTTACATATGAGATGGGAACTCTACTACACGAGTAGAGTTGGAGAAAGAGTATGATAGGCGATAAGGACTAGAGACATGAGTGTCTCTCCCACCTTGTTACAGGCATCGGCCTAAGAGTTATCATCAAGAAAGAGAAGAGACAAGTATCATCTACCCTTATATGAGAACTGACATCAGTTAGGGATTGTAAAAATGATGAAGCCTCACTTATAGCGACGCTTAGATGATATCAAGAAAGACTACGCTTTCGTGAACCAGTTCCTAGAGCTACAAGACCGGGCAGGCGAATTACATGGAATGGTTTCACAACTAGAACGTACACTAAGTCAGATAACCCCACAGGAACAAGCGACCCACGCAGAGTCTAGCTCAGTAGAAGAAGAAGACAAAAGAATGGGGGCACCTGGACCAGGTGAAGGAGCTGGGACCACAACCAGCCTCGGGCAAGGAGCAGCGCCCAAGCTTAGCTGTGAACAAATGGAACAAATCCTTGGGCAGATGGGGGAACATTGCCGGAAAGTAAAACAACCAGAAACCTATGGAGGAGACTGGAAAAAGCTCGGGAACTGGTTGGTGGCGTTAACGATATATTGCCGCACCACGGGGTAGCAAGAAGGATACGTTGAAAAAAGTAATCATCTACATCTCCAGTCTCCACAGTGGAGACACAAGTAAATGGCTCCCGCCATACACAGAAGGCAACAAACCAACGGAATGGAAGTGCTGGCACGACCTCTAGGACGCGATTAGAACGCAGTTTGGAGAGGTGGACCCAAGGGGCGCGGCTAGGATCCCTCTAATGAACCTGGAGCAAGGATCATGATCTATAATGGAATACTGGAACAAGTTCAGACTCCACCACATGGAAGTACTAATGGATAATACAATGACATCATAGTGCCTATTCACGGGCAGGTTGGAAAGACTGGAGAAAGAATTTGAGCATTTCGATTCCATAGTTGACACAGTCACGGAACTAGCCACCTAGGCCATCCAGAAGGAAACTTGACTTACAATCCTGAAGAACCTAAAGAGAGAAAAACATGGGAAAACAAAGGAGACCTATACCCCGCGAAATATAGACCGGGCATTCAGACCAACATCGCAGCCCTGCGAAGGGAGTTTCAGAATTACTGTCGACCGTGAGGTGGAAGTGAACAAAGCTTAGACACAACGACCCCTCAAGCTGTCCAACAAGGAATACAAGTGGCGAAGATATCAGAATCTCTGTGAAAAATGCTGCACAAAAGGAAACGAAACCAGAAATGCTGAAACAGACCAGAAAATGGGCAGAAAACTGTCACACTAGCCCAAGGCAATAACCGGATCAGACAACAGAAAAGGACCAACTGGAGGGAGATGACCACGTAAGAGGATCAACCGGAAAAGGAAGGTGGTCCCCCGTATGAGATAGTCTAGTGGAGAAGAAGGGGAGGAAAACCATCCCGAAGGAATGGACGAAAGGAAAAGAATCAAGGAATATCATTATGGCAAACTACTACAGGCCACTACAGGAAGAGGAAGGAGATCATGTTATGATCCAAACAATATTATATGATACGAAAAAGGAAGGCACTACAATACACGTGATGCATGACACGGGGGCAACTGAGGATTTCAGCGATAAGGAAATCTACGACAAATACTACTACTCCCTGATCCCGACAAGAATAAAGAGACAAGTCTACCTACCGGATGGAAAGCCAAGCACTATGGGACCGATAACTCATACAGTGCACATACCTATGGCTATAGGCAGCCATAAGGAAGAGGCGACCTTCCAGGTAGCAAACCTGAATAACTATGAGCTTGTCCTTGGGATGCCATGGTGAAGACAACATAACCCCACAAGCGATTAGGATAACAATAAGATTACATACGCTAGCAAACAATACATGACAGGATGTCACAACTGTTCGCCAGTGGTGTATACGACACCAGAAAGAGAAGCACAAGAGGAGAACGTGAACACATGATTTGACCAACACAGAGAAGAATCGGATCAGAAAATCAGATTCAAGAAGTGGCATGACAAGGCATTGTAACCAACCAAGGACTTCAAACAAGTGCAAGAGCAAGACATATATGACGACCAAGACAAGACGATCCAAGTAAGTGGTCAAGCGACAATATGCGCGGAGATAGCGATATGACTACCTCCCAGTACCTATGGACCGATAGCACCATGTAGCCAATAGGCAGTCATGAGAAGACTCTGTAACAACGCCGGGGTCATCGATGCCGACTATCGGGGAGAAATTCCAGTAGTCCTGGCCAACATGGTGGATATCGACCAAGAAATTCGACAATGAGATTGGATAGCACAGTTGATCATCAAGAAGATCAACAAAGAAGAGATGCACAAAGTAAAAGAACTTCACAACACTGAAAGAGGAATGAAGGGATTTGGTAGCACAGATAGCTAAAAGACCAAGAAAGAAGAATCAGCACAGATTCGAGAAATATCAGCCCATGCTTTCGGCAGATATTACAAGGGAGAAGACCTCACAGATATCCTCAAATGGAACCCAAAAGAGTTAAAACTAGAATTGGCATGAATCAATATCAGAGATAAGCTAGCAATATGACAAAAGCAGCAAGGAAAGCAGAAGGAGCGGTACCATATAATATCACAAGAGTACCATCGATTCAAGGACCTATTCCGGGCAAAGGACGCGGACAGACCACTACCAGGAAGGGCAGCAGTGGATCACAAAATCGACATCGAAAAAGATGAAAAAAAAAGACCAAGAAGAAGATTTCTGATCAACATGTCTACCCACTAGAGGAAAAGCAGTGGGAGGAATTACGAGGATATATTGAACAGAATATGATGAGAGGATGGACATAACACTTATTCGTATCGGCAGGATCACCTATCCTGTTTGTCAAGAAGAAAGACAGAAAGATGAGACTTTGCATAGATTATCGAGCCCTGAACTGGGTAACAAAGAAGGACTGATACCCACTACCACTGATAGGCGAAGCACTGGATCAACTAAGGCTGGCAAAATACTTTACTAAGTTGGACCTCAAGGACGGCTATGAAAACATAAAGATAAATGAAGGAGACGAATAACAAATGATCTTCGCAACGAGATACAGGATGTAGGAATACTTGGTCATGCCGTTCAGGCTGACTAAGGCACCAGCGTCCTTGTAACGATGGATCAACTAGGTACTCAACAAATTCGGGGATATATATTGCATAGTGTATCGGGACGATGTACTCATATAGTCGGAAAACCTGGAATAAAACTGGAAGGATGTCAGCAACATCATGAACGAGATAAAGAAATCGGGGATGATGATCAAACCCTGAAAATGTAAATTTTGTAAGATGGAAATGGAGTACCTAGGATTCATCATGAACAGAAAGGAAGTTTTACTAGACCCGGTCAAAACAGCGGCTATAAGGGACAGGACGTAGCTAAACAACAAAACAGATATATTACGTTTCAGGTGATGCGGTAATTTTTACCGAAGGTTTATAGAAGGATTTAACCAAATGGCAAAACCCTTATATAAACTGACACAGAGAGATGTCAAATGGGAGTGGCAAGAAATGGAGCAGAAGGCCCATGGCGATATAC
The DNA here is from genome assembly GCA_014065205.1 of Tuber brumale. Taxonomy (NCBI): domain Eukaryota; kingdom Fungi; phylum Ascomycota; class Pezizomycetes; order Pezizales; family Tuberaceae; genus Tuber; species Tuber brumale. Next base: position 561,799 of record JACCEG010000019.1, read on the forward strand.
TAACCAAACTCACGACGGCGCCAATACTACTGCATTTCGACCCTTGAAGGGAGACAACCATCGAAACAGACGTACCGAAATACATTTGCCCAGGAATTCTGTCACAGACATGCAAGGAGAGAAGATGGGGCCTGGTGTGCTACTGATCGAAAACAATGACACTGGCCTAATGCAACTATGACGTCACCAATAAAGAACTATTCGCGATAGTTCAGGCACTCAAGGAATGTAGACGATATGTACCGAACAATGACCACCAGGTCAGAGTTTGAATAGATCAAAAGAACCTGGTTCTCTTCATGACAATGCTGGAACTCAATGACAGGCAAATCTGATGGATGGAGAGCCTAAGGAAATACAAGTTCAAAATTGAATACCAACCTGGAACAGAAGGAGGACAGCAAGATGCCTTGACGAGGATCGCAAGCGACAAACTACAAGACAAAGAAGATGAAAGGCTCAAACAGAAAAATCGAGTACTGCTCCCAAAAGAATACTTCGTGGCCATGGAGTCAACAGAGATGCAGGAAGATGACGACGAAGAACTACGAAAAGTAAGCAAAGGAAAAGAAGGATACTGAAGAAAAAGGGAGAGTCTCAAAAGAAGAGACAAAGAAAGACAAGGGGTGGCCTTAGGGCTATGCAAATGGAAGGACTACTGTCTCTGGTATGACAGATAGATATAGATACTGGCAGATACAAAGATAAGAACGAACCTTGTCAGAAAACACCAAGATGAGAAACCAGCGGCACATGGAGTAGCGGCTAAAACAACAGAGCTGGTACATGAAAATACGACTGGCGGGGACTGAGAGAGTCAGTCAAACAATATGTCAAGAACTGCGACATATGTCAAAGGACTAAAGTGGTGCAACACGCACCATATAGGTTATTAAAACCCACTGAAGCAGCGGAAAAACCATGGGTAACCATATTGCTGGATTTCATAAAGGACTTATCTGAGGTCAATTGATATGACTCAAGCGGGGTCGTGATGGATCTCGTGAAAATGAGCCCTTTTATACCAACACGAATGGATATGACAGCATGGCAGTTCGCAACCACATTCAGCAAGGAAATTTTACGACTACATAGACTGCCGAAAGACGTTAGCACCGATGGAAAATCCATATTTACGCCAGGAATATGGAAGGAGATAACGAAAGAACTGGGAAACGGGAGGAAGTTATCTGTGGCCTTCCACCTGCAAATGGATGGACAAACCGAATGGACTAACGGCATATTGGAACAATATCTATGAGCCTACATCAACTTTCAACTGGACAAGAAGGACATGTTACTACTGATAGTGGAGTTTGCATACAACGGCAGAAAATAAGAAATGATTAAGACAATACCCTTTTACGCAAACCACGGTTTCAACCCAGAATACCAGGCCATAGCTCATAGGACCAAAGAATTGAAACTGGAAAAAGAAGATATGAGTCAATTACACTACACCCTATAGGAAAAGATGACGACAGTACAATTACGAAAAAAAGAAAACTACAATCAACACCGAAAACCCGATCTACAACTATAACAAGGGTATAAGGTGTGGTTACTACCGCGGAATATCTGGACGGCGAGACCATCCAAGAAATTGGATTATAAGAAAATAGGACCATTCGAGATACTGGAAAGAGTAGGGAAGCAAGCATATAAACTGGACATTCCCCCATTTATGAATATATACAACACATTCCACATCTCGCTTTTGAAACTCTATCAGAACAACAAGCTTCCCTTGGAGTCAATCACACATTTTCCACCGATCGAACTAGGCGGAGAACCCGAATACGAACTTGACACGATAATTAATTCCCGTTTACACTATGGTAATCTTCAATAGCATGCTAAGTGGAGCAGTTATTCGGCAGAACACGATCAAGAGTGGTACCCAGCTACCAACTTTGCAAACGCGCAAGATGCCCTTATCTGCTTCTACGAACGCTACCCGCAAAAGCCATCAACCAAGTATCCAGGATGTTTCGGAAGGCTTCGAGCTCATAGAGAGCCCCACAAGCCCTCGACCAGACACACCCAAGTAGGCTGCAGCCTTAGATGAGGTTAGAATCAAGAAGGAGGAAGATGAGTAAGCCAGCGAGGCCGAGTGGGCCAAGGTAGTCACCGACAACAAAAAGAACCATGGGGTCTAACAGGGGACGGCATGCACGGATGACGGGTGCACTGTGCACCTAGATGGAAAACAACGAAGCAACTTCTTCCCCAGTAAGAAGTCGGCAACATGCAGGTTGCCACCCGGCATCCCAATTGAAGCCACGTGGGCAACACAACTACAACTTCTGCTTACTGGCCCCTCACACCACAAGATTTCAGGGCAGAACTGCATGCGCAGATACGGCCCATACCACAGAAGACAATAATGGGAAGCCAAACAGGCAACCCCAGAGGTTCTGAGGGCGGACGCTAAGCAGGGGGGGATACGAAAACCTTTGTGTCCAAGGAAGATCTACGTCGGACAGTCGAACAATTGCGACGATCATGTGATCGGCGGGAGGTGGAAATGAAAAGAAAGGAGGAAATGATCGCCCGTATGGAGGACAAGAACAAGAAAATTAAACAAGCCATCGACGGAGCGAGAAGAGGGATTGCAACAGTCCAGGCCTCCTACAATGAGAAGACAGCGGAGGTAGAGAAGGATCTGCGAAAGGAATAGCTCAAGCAAAGAGCCATAATCATCGAAGTATGCAGACATGGCGTGGAAGTGACCGGCTATTCGAAAAGCTTCCCGAGGTTCGTGCATCGCCTCTGTGATGGGAGATTCTAAACTTGAAGGTACTTGGGCTTATGGCGCTAGGAGCTCATGTCATGAACGTGGCTTAGCGAGCAAGAGGTTTTCACATGACCCATGGTTATGAGTCATAGGTATGTTATGTTTCGCACATGATCTCATTAGAGGTCCTAGGTTTCACACATATGACTCCTTTGGTCATATGATTGGTTTATGATAATATGTTATGTTTCGCACGTGACCTCATTTAGAGGTCATGGGTTTTACGCATGTGACCACTTTGGTCATATGACTAGTTAATAATGTTTTGGTATGACTCACAATTGTGAGTCATATGTGGCGTGTGACTCGAGGTGTGAGTCACCAGTGTGTCAAGAGCAGCTACATGAGGAAGTCATTAGGGCCGAGTAGATAGGCTCATCATGCTTTGATCTAAGTTATTTCCTTACTTATTACTTTATGCTTTTACGAATATAAAACCTATTTGCTCTTTACGAATTATTACATACTAGATGGGAACTCTACTATGATAGTAGTGTTGGAGAAAGAGTATGATGAGCGATAAGGACTAGAGACACTAGAGTCTCTTCCACCTTATCATAGGCATCGGCCCTAGAGCTATTGTTGAGAAAGAGTAAAGAGAAGTATCGTCTACCTGTTGCCGAGAACTGATATCGGTTAGGGATTGCAACAACCAGCATTTCTGTAACATAAGGTTTCATGATCACTTGAACCTGTGACATGTTGCATTTGAGTCTATAAGTCTATGATGTCATATTTCTAACTTGAAATAAAGATGGGCAAGAGATATCTGCAGCATCTAGACATTGAATTACATACAAATCATATGTATCTTGTACAGTGCCTAGAACCTTGGGAACTCTGATATTTAAACTGAATTGATCACAGCTGAGGAAAGGCCTCATCATATCAGGAAAAATATCCACAATAGACACAGTATTCACAATATCTACCGTGCTCAAAATATCAATACTCAGATCAAACAGCAAGACAGGGCCCAAAACAATAATGACCTGCAATATGTCTACATGTTAATTGTTCCACACTGATATATAACTCTACCAGCACAGGCCTACCAGCTTCTAGCCATTGCTACTATTAGAGGGATTATGGCTGCAAGAGCCAGTAACCAAAAAAGTCATTAGTTATAAGATGTTGCTTAACTTTACTCAGAATCATGGAGGCAGAAAGCTCTATATGGTGTGGCGAAATACTATCAAAGACCACATGTTAGCAAGGAACTTTACCAATAGCAACACACACCCGAACACTCATTTCAGCCAGGCTTTTCACAGCATAAGGTGTTTATACCATTCCAACAATTGTCTTGTATTGGTGAGGGCCAATAACGTGGCCTGGAAGTGACATATTGCAGAAGCCATCATTACTCTCATTAATGACTCGGGTAAGAAGGTAATAGACACTCTTCTAAAAAATCCAGTACCTCAACCAGCGCCCAGTACCCCTGCAATCATCCTGGGTCATGTCATTGTTAACTGGCTATTGCCACCGCCTGCCACAACAACTCAATGGGGCGCGAATGTATAGCAAGTGCCAGAGCTGAAAGTAGTGGATGGTACCCAAGGTGGCCAGGTTGCGAAGGATAATGAGGATGCCAAGCGTGAAAAGTATGTAGGGAATACCTAGGATGTAGAGGATTTTGATGACACAGAAGATATCACAGATGGCATGGATGGCGAGAATGTTGGAGATATCGAGGATGCGGAGGATGCTGAGTATGGCGAGGATGTCAAGGATGGCTAGGATAGCAAGGATGCTGAGGATAGTGTTTGTGGCAAGGATAATGAGACTGACCAGGACCTCTATCAATGCCCGACCACAAACAAATGTCATAAGCATGCACTAAAACCTGTCTTGGCTTTACAACAATGCAGAATATACCAGACCATCCTGGACTTGCATGCCAGCCCCCAGCACCACTTGCTAATATTCCAACAAGTTAGTTCATTTCCCTACCAGTGGTAGAAGTCAAGTTTCCACTTACTGATAAAGAAAATCTGAATTCGAATGCATTACTTGGGCACCCTAGTACAGTGCGTAGAGGCTGGGTCCAGCTCTCATTATGCTCTGCAGGTCTAGGCAGGGCACAAAAATGGTTGGTAGAGGCTCCTACTGATTCTCAATCTATTTATTCGAGAGCTCCACACTTCTCGGGAATCCCATTTGGTATGTGGGATTCCTCTACCATTGCTGGGCTGTGAGCTATGAGCTTGAGATGTACACCTGCCCGACCAGTTTGCTATATACTAGGTACTATGGGTGAAGGAAGCAGGTTACTCTACCAGTATGCTCTGCAATCCCTATCACAGTTGGACTTCATTTTCAGCGAAGATGGTGAAAAGCTACATGTTTGACTTCTCTCCAATCCCATACTCCAGGACCCGCTTGATGTCTAGTTGTATTGTTACTGTGACGAAGGCGACCTGAGCCCAGAGACACCCACCCTTAGGGAGTACCCATCTGATGACTACCTGGCGACATGTGATCTTGGTAATTGAGTAGTGTAAACCATAGGTCAGTTGCATATGAGGGCAACTGAGCCTGACACTGAGGCTATTGGCTGCCAGAATAATAATTGTCACGAAGAAAGGGCTTATGAAAATAATGTAACATTCTGAGTGCCCTTGTAATGCCAGGATAGAGATTATCATGCAGGTGATAATGATACTGAAAGATTTCTGACAGGTTTCATGCCTGTGCCAAGTGCAGACAGACATCATTCCAGAGATGAGTGTGAGATCTAGGCTTTACTCATGGGTGATGCATATCCCAAATCATGTCCCGTGGAAATTGATTTATCTCTCCTGGATTGTATCCCATTGTAAATCAAAAACTGCACTGGACAGGTTTCTAGTTTACTTGCACCCACCGCGAAGCTCACGAACATACTGAAGCAACGCCCATACACTCAGCTTGAAAACATTCCTGTAGGAAAGCAGAAGCGGCTGTGGCTACCTTCTATTTCAGATAGCGAGGTAACAGATTGGACAACACAGTCATTCAACCAGAGGACAGCCTACCTAGATCAAGTCGGTTAGCATATCGTGTCAGTAGTGCATTTGGAAGGACCATTACTGATGTGTCTATCTTTCTGTTTTTTTTGCAGTCCATCTTTCATTATGCCACTGGTGAATATTGGTATCCCTAGGTGTCAGATCTTTCATTTTACATTCCATAGATGTCTAGGCCCTCTTGTAGTGACACCTATAGCGTACGCCTTCTAGCACTAGGATATTAATGTCGCTTAAAGTCTTTTCATGGCAGTTGCAATATCTTGGTATCAGGACTAGCGTACCACTTAAAAGCTTATTTACCAAATTATATAGAAAGCCCTATCGAAATCATGATCTCCTATATTTAGAATTATAATAGGATATATAGACAAAATATTACAGTCACTTGGATGACAAGGTAGTTAGTTGGTAAAGTCCAGGTATGTGATGATGTCTTACATATCAGTTAGTACATCCACCCTGGTCCTTAGAGCTGTTTGTATAGACCATTCCCCCTAGATTATAAGACCTTCAACATCCTTCCCTATACTACCTGTCATCGACCTATCCATCCCCTCTAAACCTCCTCCTACTGTCTCTCTATACATCTTCAACTTCCTCTTCCCATTCCTCAACCCGTCGCATCAATGTCGTTCTTGGATCACCCATTAACCAGCCTGGACTTCAATTTTTATTTTCCAGTTTCCTATTTACCACCTTCCTGATTTCTTTTTCCAAATATCCCTCCCCAACCTGCTCCTTCAATCTATCTGCCCCTTTCCAATATGTAGCTCTTACCTTTCACTCTGTTGGATTAACATTTTTCTTCCATCTCTTTCTCACCTTAAGTTGTGTCTTCAATGTCCTCTTCTGATCCCTTAGCCTATCACAATCAAGGTCTTTTTGTTACTTCTCCTACAAGCGGTAACTTGACTTTCCCTTCCCAAATTGCCCCTCTATCAAAGTCAAATTTCACAGGTATTTTTTTTTCCAAGTACTTTCTCCACATCAAATGGTGAAACAATGTCTTGTGAGAAGCAAAGACAACTAGCGCGATTGTCCAAGTATGCTCCATCCATTTTACCAATACTTAGCATTATTACGATATCCTTTTCTTTTAGACACTCCACCTCCCTGTCCCATGCAGGTGTTTTGAGAAGACACAAATGTCAAGCTCTACAACTGGGCGTAAGCTAATAACTGGTTATGGTGGCAGAGTAAGCAATCACTGCCACTTGGTGTCCTCTGTCCATTAATATATGGGCTGTCGCATAGAGCTATCTTATAGTGAATAGTCAAGCAAGTGTGAATTTAGATGACAGGCTACCCTTTAAGCCGGTGGTAGAGGACTGCAAGTAAGTGAATATCATAAAGTACAGGCATTGACTGGAATACATTTAACTAACCCTCCTACTTTCAATAGCGGGCGTAATGGCAACATTGCATATCCCAACAACTAGTGTGGATTCAAGAATCCTCATGCTACTAGCGCTATCCACTGGAGGTGGTTTGAAGACCTCTGGGCCTATATGATATTACACTTGTTGGACTCACGGTGTCATACCAACTCCCAATTAGAGAGAGTCATAGCGGTGGCCCGCTCTCTTCCCACTATTGCCGACCAGATTCAGGTGGTTAAAGACCAGTACAAGGCTGACAACATCAGGGAAGTAGATTGTGATCTGAGGATCTTCTTAAAAGACATGGCCAACAAACTAGAGATGAGGAATGAGTGTTGCATGCTAGAAAGGGCCATGTTGGCCGAGGTCCAGTGACCTTTGCGTAAGTACTCCCATGGAACTACGTGCCATTATATTCATGCTAACTTATTTTCTCCGTAGATTAATGTGATGAGCCCTCCACATACTAGTATTACCAATGGGTAATACAGATCCACATCATTCAGCAGACTGACGCCCCTCATAGAGGGTGTCTATGCTTTGGCTACCCCTGGTGTGCCACCGACCCTGACTGGAGAATCGCTTGGGGGGTTATGGCATCACCAAGTATAGTAAATGTGCTCATTGTTGTCATGGGCCAACCTGTGGAGGAGGATATCTTTGCCTCTGATATCTCATCAGGTGACTGGTAATAGCACATGATCACTTCATCTTGTACCTGCACATTCTCTACCTCTCAAACAGCTCATGTTTTCGTATAAAGATATTGATGTCCATACCTGGATCCTCGCCAATAGTGGGGAAGATCTACTGGACCACCTGGTCCTGAAATGGCATCAGGCTAATGCTCAAGTCTAGACCAATGAGTCTACCAACAGCCCATACACATTTTTCGACCAAAAGCTCTGGGACCACTCTTGAGAAAGAGGAGATATTGTGGGTGCCATGTAGGAGAAGGAGGAAGATGAGGAGGGGGTGAAAGAGAAAAAGGAGATTGAAGAGCAAGGGGAGGAATAGGAGGAGCAGGAGCTGAAGGTGCGTTTTCTCAAGTGCCAGTGCACGGCACCAATTATTGTCGATGCATCGAGTTTCTAAATATACCTAGCTCCTAGTTTACATCTATAACCTTACCTAATAGCTTATAACATATATAGGATGAAGACGTGCTTGCCCCCAGTCCAACAAAGCCCCATTGCATCTACAGTTCGGCTCCCAGGTGCATGGTAGTCGGGGCAATTGATGATGCAAGTTCTTGACATTCCTCACTTTCAGTTTACTCATCATTAACTAAGTACTTTAGCTAATCACATACATAAGATGAGGAACTGGACAGCCCAGGCCCCTCAATAGCCTCCTGTACCCTCCATTTGGCCTGCAATACTATCAACATAAGTTTTGAATCCTCCAAGGTTTTCCCTAACATCATAAGTGAAAAAGGTAGCTAATCAAATAGATAGAAGGATGTGATCGCCTCATGCCCAATGAGACCATATCCCCACATCAGTCTAGACTCCTAGCCTTCGCCGCTATCTGAACTGGAGTAGCTGTGATCCATCATGCAGCTTGTCAGAGAGAACTGGTCGATTGAATAGTTTCTCAAGACTCACAGACCCTAGGCCAGATCCCATTGTGGGGACAATGGGGCCCAAGACTCCTCTCCTGGCTTTTCTTTCCCAGAGCAGTGCTCAGAGAGTGAGTACAACTTCTTCTTCAACTCGCACCATGATTCTCCTAGCACCCACTCCCCCTTCCTGTAACCCCTGTTCCCACAACCACCCTTTCAGCATCTCATACAACACCTACTACTCTGACTTGTCAGCCAGCATCCCGCACCCCTAATCCTACTCTGGTATCTCTTACAACTTCTGTAGCTACCACTGCTCTGCTGCCTTCCACCACCCCTGGTCCTACTCTGGCATCATCCTAGGCTCCCATGACTATGACAACTCTGCAGGCTCCTATGACGCTGCCCATGCCCCGGGATCTAACGGTACCTAGCCTCACTGATTCTTGCTCTCGTATGGGTAAAGTAACTTCAATACGGCCAGAATCCTGCCCCAGCAGCCTGTACTGGAATACTGGGAAGTGATATTTACTCTATTTGTTTGAGTTTTCTTGGGTTTCGTTTTTTCGGTTTCCTTTTCTGAGGTTCTTTGTTTTTCAGTTTTGCTTTCTTGGGTTCCTTTTTATTGGTTTTGCTTTCTAGAGTTCATTTTTCTTGCGTTTGCTTTCTGCGCTTACCTTTTTCTCTTTTGCTTTCTCATGTTCCTTCTTTTTTCTTTCTCGCCACCCCAGGTCTCTTTTTTGTGTTTTGCATTCAAATTCCCAATGATTGTAGATTTATCCTGCGCAACTTTTATACAGCGGTGCATTTCTTATCTAGTAGTTTATCTTGATAGCAATGATGCCATTGGCCCCCTTGCATCAAACTTACCCATTCCTTAATCAGGCTAGCCTAACTTACAAGTCCCTAATATGAATGGACCCATTGCAGGTGGGGTCCCAAAGCCTGAACACTGTATGTGCGCTCAGTTGTACATGAGCAACTCGCCCCACAAAGTTCAGACTGCCCGACACCCACTGTGTTCAGTCCGGAACAGCCCTAGCATTTGGTGGTTGTTCTGTATATTTCCCTGATAGCATGAATCCAATACAACTTTTACATCAGTTCACTGGAGCTGATATGACGTTGGGAGATGTCGTTAGATATCTCTAACCCTTTTTAGGTATAGTGTATATTTTGCAGGAAATAGTTTTGCGAGTACACTCCGTTTGTAGCTAGATCTTGCTATGCCTTCCACTTTAGCGATATCTTCATTTCTCCTGCTTCACCAATGCACCTGTCTTACACTCGTGCCCCGCTACATTAAGGAACATATGTTTGTCTCATGAATACCAGCTATAAGTTCTATATTCAGAAAAAAACAAGTATGATTCAGGTGCAGATTATCCTAAGCCTTCTGCTCTAGAGCTACTTTCAATACGTCCAATTCCCCAATGCTTTAATCCTGGGCCAGTGATAGTCACGACTGTCTTAATTGTAGACGTGATGTTGAACACTCAAGGATTGTCAGTTTTTTGAAAGGAATAACAGCTTGAATACTGAGTGATAGTTGATGCTTGTGTCAACCCTAAGCACTAGCCTAAGGCCTAGAGTATAAGAGCTGATACATCATATTGAATGCCCAAAAACCAGCCACATTCGATACCTACTGTACAGTAGACTTGAGAGTCATACAGTTTACATCTTGAATAGTCACTAGACTGACATTTACTAACATGATACAGGATGCACAAACAAGATCCAAACAAGACACACGGTCAGCAAATCTTCCAAGTGGGAAACCGGAATGGACATAGACGCGATGTCTGATCCGACACAATGGGATCAGGAAAGTCTATATCAGCAACACCAGTAAACGACTACGGTTGCTGCTTGAGTACACTGTCGTACTACCAGTTATGTGGAACCCTGGCTCCTGCACCAATAGTGAGCACACAACTAGGAAGACTACCAAACACTTAGGAAAGAGCACAATACGGACCATGACATATACCAAACCAGAAATGGAACCTGCAGGACAATAGGATATGGGAACAATTTGGCTGAGCGAGGATGCTGATAAGGAGTACCAAAACTGGCGGCAATTGGATAAAGCACAATCTGACCTTGATTCTGATGTACAGGATATCACAGCTCTTGACAGCGCGCAATCACGACAGCCTGATCAGTTATAAGCAACCAACAAGCTCCGCAATGATCACATAACAATAGTCTTGATCTCCACTACTACCAGAACACAACACTCTACTCCCACACTGGGGACACTGAGGCCCCAAAGGCAAATAATTTGCAGCAGGCTCTACTGTCTTCCTGTATTTCCATCATCCAGTATTCCACTATTTGTATCACCACTTGATGGGTGTACTGATCCTACATCTGAGGTGAGAAGCTCGCATCTTGCTGATTAATTTGCCACCTTACGGCAGGTTGACTTGTTGTCAAGCAAGTCACAGCGCAATTTAGTAACAGGTGCTGAAAGGGCAATATTAAGCTTGGCAAAGTCAAGCTTTTTGGGGTATACCTTGTTCCAGAACTCACTCCTGACTGCTGTTAAATTGACTGGTCAGGTGCTTAAAATCTGGCAGGATGCAGTGGCGGAGCATGGATATACAGAAGATATGAGAGAATTGGAGCAGTTTATATATCTGGTGAGTGGACTCTCCCTGGCATTATGGTGGATAGTGTATACTACTGAAAAGGAATGATATGCCTAAAATACCATAGCATGCAATCGCAGTTTGTCTACAATCTGAAGAACTATATTGTAAAGTTATAGAAAGTACCGGAAGATCTTAAAAATACAGCTCGTTGAGTAGATCATCTGGTGAAACAGTACCAGTTTTTCTGCGATGACGAAGGTACGATGTTGGTTTATACCAGCTGATAGCCACTTAGACCCCACTACTGCTAGTGAATCAACTTGGCGCAGTACCTGACAATCCAGTTTACTATGCTATAGATTCCATAGCAAATTTATGGCAAGTAATTTGCTGCACAGAAAATACGCGCGATAATTGATCCTGAGTTTGTTAGCGGTATTAACAGTACAATAATCTGCTTGATATATGCCATAAGCAGTCATACATTGTACACATAGCAGTGGGTAATCTATCAAGAGCCAAGAGACTGCAATTCCGAGGTGGTGGGATGTAACAGTCTGGAACTTGCATAATGCATTATTCGCGACCAAGGCACTAAGTTGTTAGCAGACACTAAAGGTCTGTTGCAAAGCAGAAAAAGACGTCGGCCTACTCCCTACCTGGAATCCAGGAGACAATTCTTTAATACATGTGGCCGGCAATCCAGAAGTCGGTTGAGCAGATTGAAGGTGAGTAGCAAGAACAGCGCGAAGGATATGAGGATCACCAGAGCTGCCTAGGTGCCGAGCTTGCAAGTCGAATAATGGACCTGATTTCTTCATGTCCAGTGCTCTACTAGACTAGGCTGGAGTGCATAGCCCTAAAGTAGCACTGGGCGCGTCCATTGCAGTCAAAATAAATGAATACGTCATTCATATATATACAAATGTTAATTACACTGGCTATGAGATTTCTAGCTCCAGATCTGGCAAATCTTAGTCATTCACGGGAGAGGAGTTTAGGATCAATGGCAGGTAACCAAATAAGCTCTGCATGGCCTCGTTGTAAGTCGCTCCGCTTTGAGGAATCCTGGGAATGCCAAGGATGATAGGTGGGATTCAGAGATTGGCAGCCCAACATTAATGAGTGAGGGGCTGGTGGGGGTGGTAGCATGGGTAAGAAATGGTGGTTACGAATGTGTAAAGATCACTTTTACTAGCTTCAGCTTTCAATCCGCAGGGTCATGGGTGGCCCAAAGGGGGCCGTTAGCAAAGACTGAATGGTACATTTTGAGAGCATATAGGGGAGGTGAACTGCACAGGATTTTCAATGGTACTATCGATGAAACATGGCTGTCACGAACAGGTGAAGATGGTCACAATATAATACATAAAATATCTACTGGGTGATGGGAATATTATACGAGGAAATGTACACCTGGAGACAGGTCAGAAATAATTTCGGATACACTGAAGGTATCTAGGGAATATCCAGATATCCAATAGTCAGAATATGATGAGAAGACGAGGATTGGGGCAGTGTTAGGGTAAGGTGATTGGTAGATAAAAGAAATCTGGATTCAGGAAAGGGAATATCATAATATCTTGATCTTACAAAAGGGAGAGGGACATCTGGATATTAGGATGGAAGCTCAAGAATATCATGTGGTAAGTGCCGAGCTAGGATTTAGTCCGGATGAAGCAGGCGAGAAACAACCTTCCCTTGACATGGGTGGGCAAAGCAGATGTCATCCCAACATAAGCAGCTGGGACCATGCGTTATCCTCACAAAGCTATCCATTATTAGCCATCATCTCCATATGAGGGGCGAGGCGCAGAGGTGGTTGTGGTGCAACCACCTTGATATAGGTGCACTCAGGATGTGGAGGACGTAGGGGTCTATATCAGGAGGTCAGTAGGACGCGACTGCCATGTAGGAAAGATCTGGACAATACACCTGAGTGGCATCATGTTCTGATTTGCAGTTCACGTTTTGCAAGTACTGTTTGTCCGAGGTACAGGATATCCAGGACACAGGTGTGAACCTTTGCTGATGTACTTTTCCACTCCCGCATTTCTCCTTGAGAGCAGTACAGACTATAAATCCTGATACCCGTTTGCCGTAGGGCGTCATTTATACTGCTTTCCATCCTACAGGTTTACCCAGTACCATCCTCATACTTCTTTGTCATATCTGACATGTCACTCCCCCACTTTACCCTGCTTTTGGTAGGCCCCTCACGTAATATTAGGTGAGATTGGGTCTAGTAATTTTCCTCTTAGCAGACAGTGGGAATACAATTTATAGTATGCAATTGTGACAGATTGTTTTTTTCTTCCTTAGAAGGACTCTGGTAGAGGACTCCTCAATAGGCCAAGGTAGATTTTACCACTCTCCACATCTACATCTCCAAGCTGGTTAGATCCTATCTATTCAGTAATAGTGTCTCTTGTAGAACAACAGACTATATGAGAGATGCAGTAAAATATTAGAAGGTGTGGAAATAGAAGCCACCTATCAAGATAAGAACATGATTTCTGATAGCTTTAGCAACTTAGATCTACCCCTCCTACTCCACTCACTCCTATGAGGATTGCTTGATATCCTGCTACCCCCTCTATAGCCACAATGTGGATATTGTCTGGCGTCTCTTCAATCTTTTGCGTTTGGCTTAGGACTCTATACTCCTTTAGGTAGTATCGTACTACCACCTCTACATGCTTGGCTTATACTCTACTACCTCCTTCTTCTATCACCTGAAATCCTACTGTTACCTTGTTGGCACCTTGCAGCCTATGTCTTCCTCTCTATCTGGCATCCAGCTGCTGCAACTCTGAATTCACGAGTGTCCTGGGGACCTAAGTTTGCCTACCACATGTCGTCATCTACAACAAAAAAGCCTCATTTCCTGTAGCTTTCGGTCTTTACCCCCATAGCCACTGAGATATAAGTGCCTCCACTCTAGCCTTACCATAAAGTGTAAGCTGGGTTTAGTGTCTTGTACCTTTAGGTATCTATTCATCAATATGATGGATTTCACTTGTTTGTATTGTTTTCGCTTACTGTTAGACTTATTGGAGATATTCTACTGTGATTTTGTAGCTGGTAGTTTAGGTTTGAGAAAATCAGAACATTGCTGTTGGGGGCTATTTTTCAACCTCTGAGGGCTTTCAATTGGGCTACTGGAGCTTGAGTAAGGGTGGTAGTTTCCGAGGTCTTATAGTGTGTACTCAGTAGGTCTTCTTTGTATCACTTAGATCAAGTGATAAATTGATAAAAAGGAAGTAAAAAAAGATAAAATAAAATACAAGATACATGCAGTGCTAGCTATGGCAAAAAGAAAACCACAATCTCCAACAAACAAACCAAGAAAACTATCAGCTTCAAATCTTTACTTGGATAAACATATTATACCTACAACCAGTGTTGTCTTCTAATAAAAGTATGTAAAAAACAATATTGTAAGCAAGCAAAGAAAAATCATCGACAATTAAAGTAACAAAACATTTATAGCGCAGGAAGACCAGGTTCAGGAATTTTTCAAGAAGAAGTAGTACACATGGACGGATGGCATTGAGAGAAGAAACCGAGTTACTGACAGCTTGACGTAGTTTCCCGATCCCAGTAGTCCTGTTTTGGAGGACTAACTAGTGGAGCCTTCACCAATGTCATCTCTGCCCTGGAGAAGGCATTCTCTAATGTTAACCTTGGCAGGGGAGTGTAATATATTATATAAGTGAAGGTCCCCTCTCCTTCCTTCCAAGTAGGAGAAGTCTTAGATGCATGCAGATTACTACATGAAGTGTATGTAACCAGGGAGCTCTAACTAGAGCGTAAATAGTACAGTCTACCAGCTGTGAATCTGTCCATCACTTTAAAAGCATAGGGCCTAAGGGAGTGCCTATACTGAGAGAAAACTGGAGGTGGTGTCAAAGCTGTCCAGTTTGGAATTAGTATGACACAGAGTTTTCCCCTGAGCGAATTGTAAGGGGTAATACCATCCTCTCCGAAAAGGGGTTGAAGTTCTGGGTTAAGATAAGGGGAGGGAGTAGGAAAGGTAGTTAACTCTTGCACTATCAGAACGAGAGATTGGACCAGAGAGTCAAGAAGAAAATAGAGTTTTACTAGTTGTTACGCCTTGTACTGAGCTGAGTTCAGTGGAATATAGTTCTGCCTGCAGCCCCAGAGCACTCTGTAGTGGGCAAAATAGGTTTTGGGCAATCCCAAATGTGTAACATCTGGGAGTAGGTGGCGTGCTATATAGTTGATACTTGGAGAAAAGCAGGTAAGTCTTAAACCTACTATCCATCTTTGTTAGATAAGCAGAATACCAAGTATTAGGAGATAGGCTACAACTGCTAGGATACTGGTAAAGGTGGTAGAGAAACAGTATGTGACCTAGTGTTTGATTCTATTCAAATGAGCTGATATCTTGTCTGCTGTTGCTAGTGTGGGTTGCAGGTATTCGGAGCGGTAGGAAAGAATCTGAAGAAAAAGTCCAATTGCCAAGTACCAGTACACATGTGGTGCAATGCCAGCCCTTAGAGAAGCTGGTGATCTATTTATGGTAAATTCCCCTCTAGCTAAGGAGAGGTTGTTTAAAAAGTGAGTAGTGGTCTCCATAGTCAAACTGAACTAGTAGCCTAGCGACTAAAAGCATGTTGATAGTGGCAAGAGGGCCCCATTGAGGGCAATATGGGAGAAGAATCTTAGATTCCAATCCTTAGGTATATCCTACTAAATGAGTTCGGTCTTATGAATATAGAAGAAAGATATGTCAATCCTGGCTGCCATGTAATGAAGTAAAGAAAACATAGGCTGAAGACTCTTGATATTCTCTCTACATTAGGTAATAGAAACAGTAAGGGAAAAATCATCAAGATGGGAAAAATAACTCCCCTGGGTATGAGAACATGCAGTACAAAAATATTAATTACAAATAACAAAGGAGAAATAGAAGAACTCAAGAGGGTCTCAACCTGCACTTGGGGAAACATTATTGGTATGCCCTGAAACAGAATGTGATATTGGCAGTCAGTAATGAAAGATCTGACTGAGGAGACAAGGTATTGAGAGATGTCCTTTGCCCAGAGCTGGAGGGTGAGAGTGGCTAAGAATATGTTATCAAACTATCTCTTGATATTAAGGAAGAGAGAGGACACTTTGGTAGATACGTTCTGCCTAGCCTGTACCTAATGAGTGAGAGTAGTGCAAGCATAGAAGGTTGAGAGCTCAACAAGGAAGTTACACTGACAGTGGTTAATTAGGCAAATAAACTTGGTAAGCAAAGAGAGAAGCACAGGAATGATCCTTTACAGGATCTTGAAGAAGATCTTTGAGAGAACTATCATGTTGAAGGAGGTTGAAGTAGAGTAGTTTGCTTTACCAGGTTTTAGTAGGACAATCCCATTTGCCTTTTCCAGAGACCAGAAGTGGTAACTACAGTGGAGCAGTAGATTAAGGAGATCTGAGAGGATTTGTGGGTTGACCTTATTAACCCTCTTCAAAATCTCATAAGGGATCTGGTTAGGGCTCAGAGTAGATGTGTTTGAGGATTTGGAAATGGCACATGTAACCACCTCATGGGAAACTATAGGTGCAGATATGTTGAACCAGGAGAACATGACAGAAGACGTGGGAGGCATTGAAGGGAAAAGGTCGTAGGGTAAGGCAGTGTTGACTAGGTAGGAAGAGTTCTGGTATCAGAAAGGTCAGGAGTTGCTTATCCGCCTGGCCTGTACCCATTTTTTTTATCATCCAACATCTCTTGAGGGTAACTCTAGAGAGCAAATCCATATCATGCTTTATTTTTATTTTTTATTATTTTTATTATTTTTATTTTCTTAAAACATGTATTACTTGTTAAGGTACAAGAATATTATTTTCTGTATTTATTATAACTATAGTAAAAGAAATATCCACACCATATTTTTAGCTAAGACCTCCACTCATAGGCTGAAAACCTTTACTCACCACATTATACTTTACTCCTAGCTGGGCTAAAGACCATCATTAGTCCTAATATATCCGGAGGCTCATCCTTTTACTGCTTGCAAGAGCATAGAGAAGAAGAAGTCAAGCGACCCCAACAGACAGACTACTTCACCTACAGGCTCCAAACACTCGTTCTTTGATGATAGCAGTAGCGACCTTTCTACTAAGATTTCGCCACATTGCTCCTCTTTACTCAAACACCCACACTGCGGCACCTTCCACACAACTCTTTCTTTCCTCCCTCTGCTGGTTACAGAAGACACTCCTCCTGGAACAGACTATTTTCCAAGCCTATTTGTCAAGGTTGCTTGGGACACAGGACTAGGCAAGCTGAACCTTACACCAAAAATGTTGGTATTCACAAAGATACTAGATATGATCAAGACCGGCTAGACAATGTAGTTTGATATCCTCAATTAGACTAGCAGCAACCTGATAGTAGAGCTAGACTAAATCCATTCCTTACTATTACCGCCTATCCCTACCTCAGCCTCAACTATCCTACCTCAGGATACCACCTCCCACCCCTCTACCCGGCTCATATCCATCTCCTCACCCCCCATTCCCACTTCAATTGCCACTCCCTCTGGGGTGATAATAGTGCAGCTGGGGAAGAAGAAGTCTCCCTCTACCAAGAAGCCTGCTACTTTGGGGGCTTCTGCTACCTCTACTCCCAGCACAGCCCAGCCCGAGAAGTACCTTACCCAGATTAAGCATTGTCCTATCATCAAAGAGGATAGTTCTCCACTCCCACCGTTAGCCCTGTCGCTGAAAGATGCCATCAATAAGACTCTCTCTCCCACCTTTGTATAGATAGTTGTCATCTCAAGAGACAATGTAATCCTCACCACCATAGAAACAGTTGGAACCACTATGCTTAACAGTAAGGCCTGCAGATTCCTCTACCTGATTCCAGGTACCACCACCATGCCTTTGGATACACTGGCAACACCGCTCATTGTGCCTAGCCTCTCTACCTGTGAGCCTTGAGGCTTCATTGCTGAAGAGCTCACCACATCTTATACTGTGCTCACCCTCACTCAACTGCTTAGATGGCTCACATCTTATGACCTTGTACTGGGAAAGCTACTTTCTCTATTGTCAACACTATTACAGGTCCTAAATCATCTATTTTTATCGATAGATACCAGTCAGCGCTCTCCACTACTTGCATGACTGAGTGTTTGTTACACTTCAACTCTTACACCAAGTACCCCAACTGTCAATCTTTTGAGCGTACAATACTAAGTATACCTGCTCCTTAGCCTGCCAGTAGTGTTGCCTCTCTCACTGTACTAGGTATCACTTCTGACCTACAGCAACCTGCCACATTCAAGGGCCCTCTGCAATCACTTTACTCCCAGGTATGTCAACGGTGATGGCCTTCATGAAGTACACTCTTCCTCCTGCCCTGCTCGCCCTGCATGTCCCTTTGGAAACTCTGCTCGAGAAGAGGACACAGTTGAAGTGCTTGATACCTAACACCACAGCTGATGTCATTTCTTTTCTACCTTTATCTGGCATCCTACAGCATGTTTCTTGTTTTAATGGCTGGCTTGTATATTGATTTCACAGTACAGGTACTAACCTACACTGGCCTAATATTGTTTTTACCTTAGCCCTAATATGCTATTAGGGTACAACACCTTTTAACAATTGTGCTTCTTATTTTCCTAGGTTGTTAGTTGTTGTAATCATGGTTTGAGGTTTTATTATTACCTAGTTTTGTTGGACTACTAACGTAGTATAATGGTTGAATTTTGTTTGACTATAGAGGAAGCTATACTTAGTTATCAGTCACTATTTGGTACATGGGATTGTATTTTTCTACTTTGGTTGAAATCTACTATATTGTTTGTAGTTTTGTCTTTTCCTTGATTATTCCATTAGAATTAAGATTGGTTGTATGCCGTAGCATGAGCTGTATGTAAAGTTTTGTACCATAAATAATAACAATATGAAATATGAAAGAAAAGAGGTACAAGAACGTATATCCCATGTCTCCTGTATACCTCCAGTCATGGAAATTTATTCTCTAATAGGGAATAACTTAAGATCAAGAAAATATCACCACTTTTGCCTTCCTGCACCCGCCCTTGAGGGGTGTACAGGCTATCAATCTTTATTCTCTCATTGCATTCAAGTATTATCTATATTGTTTTTGTTCTTGCAGGTTGAGAGTATGGCATCTCTATAATTCTGTATGGTGTGTTACGATATCACTTCTCCACTTTACAATGCTCTTGCTAGGAATATCCCTTAACATCAGCCATAGTCGGGTCTGCCGATTTTCCACCTACCACCTTGCTTGCAAAACAATTTGCAGTATATAATTGGAATGGATCCTTTTCTTCTGCCCTTGATGAGCTGGGAACTCTGCCCAAAAAGTCTCTGTTGATTTGACTGCTCTGCATCTCTACAGCTCGCCACTAGTATTATCCCATCTACTAAGTGATACTATCTCATATAGACCAAATGACTACATAAGAGGTTGAGTAAACCATTTGGAGAGCTTGAAAAGGAGGTTGTCTGGCAAGACACTGACAGGATTTGTGATAGGTTTGGCAACTTCGGTCTACTTCTCCTACTCCAGTCACTCCTCCAGGGATTGGCTGATGTACTACAACTCATTTACTGCTATACTGTGGGCATTACCTGGTCTCTTTCCGTTCCATTGCCTGCAACTTGTAACTCTATACACCATCAGTTGGTACTCTACTACGACCTCTACATACCTGCCTGGTACCTGATTACCATCTCTCTCTATTGGCTGCCACACTGCTGTCATCTAGCTGGCATCTCACTGCCTCTTTTCTCCTCCCTTGCTGGTATCTTGCTACTGGCACTCAATATTCCAGAATGGCTTAGAGTTCCAAGTTTACCTACTACACAAGGGTATCTACAACAGGGAATGTTTATCTCCTCAGGCTTTTGATCTTTACCCACAGAGTGACTAAGAGATACGTGCTCCCCCCTCCAGCTATACCATAAAGAATTAGTTGGGTTCAAGGTATTGAGCCTTGGAGCATCCCTTACTTCAGGTGGCAGATCTCACTTGTTTACAGTATTTTCATTCACTGTCAGTATTGTTGAGGATATTTTACATCCATTTTGTAGCAGTTTGTGCATGTCATAGAGGATCAGAGTACTGCTTGTGCCACGCTATTTTTCTACCCATGAGAGATTTCAGTTTGAATTCCTAGGCATGGCTGTAGGCAGTCATTTTTGAGGTATCATAGTAAGAGCTCTGTAGGTCATCTTTGTACTGCTTAAATTAAATCAAAATTTATATAAAAAAAGCAAAAAAGAAAAAGAAATAATGAAAAAAGAAGGTACAAGAATATGCATGCAGTGCTCTCTACATTAAAAAAGAAAACATTAATCTTAGACAAATAAACAAAAGAAATCATCAGCTCCAATCTCCAAACTGATAAAACCATGATGCATAGCACAAATACTCACTAGTCAAACAATTTCAGCAACAACAATATCCTCAGCTAACCAAAAAATATCATCAATACATGCAGAAGCAAAATGCATGTAGTGTTCATTATGGAGTAGTGTAGGGCAGGTTTTCTGTTTACCATCCGGCTTTCTATACAGCCAGGCGTTAACTTCCTACCTCTTGTCCCCAAACAGCCTCATGCAGCACCCCGTATGGGCCATAAAATGGGGCAGTGATTTTCTTTCCCCCATCTATTACCAAGGCGGGGGCCAGCTCTAATATTCCTTATGTTCCCATTGTGCAGAGTGTTGAAATTTCCTATTTATTCATTTCATAAGTATATTTCTTTTGAATAACATGTATTTTTCTCCTTAGTTATATTTCCAGTTTACCTATAAATCGCGAACATTACTACAGCTAGAGCATATATAATTGGTACTTCCTTTATATTTCATGATAATGATGGGATAATTGGATATTTATTTCCTTATTGCATGTGCGGGATGTTCCAGTTATTTTCATTTGTGTACTGTGACCTTTTCAAAAGGTACATTGCATGTTGATTTTCCACTTAAAATCTCTCATACTATTAGGGTTTATATATATTTTGTTTAAGATTTTCTTGACAGTTTTTGGGTGTCAAACTCGTTCGCACTGATGTTTCTTACAAAGTTTTCCCATTTAATTCTTTTCTTCGCTTAAGTATGCTCACTTGTATATATAGTCAGTTACCTCTTCGAGTGTTAGAAAGAAATTAAAGACAAGAATTACTACCAATCTTCCTTCCTACTACCATACACCTTGCTTAAGTGTGCTTACAGTATATATTCAATATTGTGCCGCATTGTCGTACTCAAGCTGTTAAGATTGTTCTGCTATATACAAGTTCAATATAAGGGAACTGGTTCTCCTAAACAACTGATATTTTGTGAGAACAGTAGAGCCTATTCACAATCCTGAATTAGATTCTTCTATGTATAGTATCTTGCTCCCTCTATCATGATAGCATAAATAACAAATGTATAAATTCTCAGTCTATTATTTTAGTATACCATTCCAGTGCATGATCCTGATCTGTGTATATTATTGTGAGCCCAAGATTTTTTTCTTTTAAGTAAACTCATGCATGCCTAAGCAATCCTGTATTTACCTTTTGTTTGCCATGATAATATTTACATTACAAAAAAATGAATGCAAGAGAAATATCTACAC
Organism: Tuber brumale; assembly: GCA_014065205.1. Taxonomy (NCBI): domain Eukaryota; kingdom Fungi; phylum Ascomycota; class Pezizomycetes; order Pezizales; family Tuberaceae; genus Tuber; species Tuber brumale. The sequence continues at coordinate 583,783 of JACCEG010000019.1, forward strand.
ATCCATGTTGCCACATGATCTCTGCCACTATTTAGTATCTAGTTAAATACCCGTAACAGCTTTTCTTTGCTCTCCAAATATACATCATGTATGGCCTGGCGTGTAAAATGGACTACGCTATAGTGATTGTCTATAAAAGCTCTAATATAATGTTCTACTGCATACAAGCATATGAAAATAACAGACCCTAGATTGTATATATCAGTTGTAGGTAGTTGGGAAGATAAACAGTCAGTACATACCTGGAGGACAGTCAATCTTGACTCCAAGCACCAGGAAACAGGTACCACTATCTTCAAAGTTCGCTATCTTCAAAGTTTCTCAACGCCATGACAGTGCACCATCCATGGGATATGTCCTTCAAGTCCTGGTAGTTGCTTGTATTCATATTGATCTCTAGTGAGTATGAAGTTCATATTCCCAATGCCTCACCACTTTTGTCTTCTTTTCCCTTCTCAATAGTCTCATAGACTGTCTTGTATTTGGAATACTTGTTACAAAGGAAAGCAAGAAATAAAGTCTCGATAGTTGGAGTTGGTAGCAGAAGCATTTGGGAGAATATTTACAATGCTGTGATAGCTGTCTTTGAGGTATATGATATGACTGGTCGTTGTTAGGCATATGGGAATCTGAGACAAGAAGTGCACAGACATTACGGTAGGGTAACTGCGTACAGACCTTCGATTTACTGGAGCCAACACTTACCTCCAGGCTCCTTATGGGACCCGCAGGTCATGAGTGGGATTGTGAAGAGTTGGGTTCCATAAATAAAATATCACATCAACAAAGACCACATCATAACACCATATACATCACCACCATCAGTTTGACGGTATACTGTCTACAAGGTATACAGGAGGGGACCTCTGATGATATCTAGGAAGTTGAATGGAAGGAATCTGTGGAAGGTGCATTGAGATAATAGGCTTTAAGGTTTGACTTCCCAACTGTAGGTCAAAGAGGATGGGACATTGTGATGGAAATACTGCAAGAGGATGTTAAGGTTGCCGAAGCTACTAAGGACATACCGAATCTACCCATACCCTTCTGAGCTCAGTTGTAGGTTAGTTTGTACTAGTAATAAGACTCCTCCACGAAGGCAGACAGACTAAGGTGAAGCATGCTTAGACAGGAAGACCTAGATAAGTCAAAGACCCTGAAGGAATTGATATATTAGTCTTGAACATGCAATTGGCACTAGGTGGCCAAGCATGAAACTGATCACATCATGACCAAAGAGTTTACTGCAACGATAGGCAGCTAGTTCAAAGTAATATAATGATCTACACTGAGATCTCAGTTGGAAACCGTTGTTTGATATAACAAATAGAGCAGTTTTCTCAATAGAGCAATACTATTCTATAATGTAAATGGCTGGGAGAAGTTTCAGGGTCAAAGAGTATTCGCACTTATAAGATTTTGAATCTTTGAGTAGTAAAACTAGAGTTGTACTTTGAAGGCATAGTAGTTAGAAGTAGTCCACGAACACTCAGATGCGGGGTATAAATATCGAAGTGCCTCCCCCGCTTTACAGATATCATAAAGTAACAGAGAAGAGATCTTATCAATAGAAAATTGTTTTACACTTTAAAAATCTTTACCTTACTTATTTATCATGACAAGCATTTCTCGACAGATTCTCTAATCAAAAGATTTGGCCTATATTTCTCTCCAGTCACATTAGAGTTTGGCATCTATCTCACAGTCCTGCTTGGAGCTAGATATTCTTTGTTCTCTGTGCCATTCTTCGCACGAATTTGTCGTAAACTAAAAGGCAATCCTTCGTTCTCAAAGTGCTATCAGGATTAAGCAACCTTTTGGTATTTGCCTACAGCCACCTTAGAGTTATGGCATCCGCATGGTCTTTAGCGGCCACATGAGCAGCCTGAACATCCCGTATCTCTGGTGGTTTATATCGCTCACGTGTACCAGTTATGCTATTCCCGGTATGATCAGCTTCTACATGTTACGTACAAATATATTTATGGAAGCTCTATTTAATTTGAGTTAACTGCCAACTCTTCTTTTTGTTCCTAGCTTTTATTACACAGGGGACCTCGAGCCTATAGTTTAACTACTCTGTACGCCTATTCAAAGCCTAAGATACCATTCCTTGCTTACTTGTCCTCTATAATCACAATATCACCTGTGATGAGTAGCACCTTTGGCTGGTTTGCTTCCAAAAAGCTGTTTTTCAAGTTGAAGTCTGAATGCTATTTAGTTTGTTAAAGCCTTGCATCTTAGACATAAAAATTAGGGCATTAATAATATACAACTAGATGTTTACGTCTGGGCTTGATTAACATCTAGCAAATACTTAGTCTTATGCTATAGAGGATTTTCCCATTTAGCTGTAGGATAGGTAACCGGAGGTCTGATATGATTTGTAAAAGAGATTAGTACTTACTTTCAATGTACAAAGAGAGCTCAATTAAATGCCTATGAATAATATCATATATTTAGCTGAGCCAGGATTCTGACTTCAATTACTCTCATTAACTGTAATAGGGGTCTCCTAAGCCTGCCACTCAGTACTTCTTTGGCATTTCTGCTTCCCTTTCTTCCTAATTGGCTCCTTCGCCTTTTCCTTTGAGAACCTGGGGATAATGGCTTTTCTCTTCAACTACTCAAACTTACTCAAAGCAAAGTTCCCTCTCGCTCAAAGTAGGATAGAACAAAGTATGTTTTGATAAGAATGAATGGCTGAGATATAGCTTGGGAGTAGTGCATAAACTCTTGCTTTATTGTACAGTCGCATGCAGTATGCTGTGTAGTTGGCTATCTGTAGTTTTGATGTTTCTGGGAAAATAGACAAAAGGCAGGCAAAGGACAAAGAGAGCATAGGCTAATAGTACTAGTACTGTATAGTATATAGCATACAGCAACTGAGACAATTTCTCCAAGAATGATTTTACATTCTAGGCATACAATTCTTTTGTATTTGACATGTGATTTGTGAATCAGTAATTTGGGCAAATGATTTCTAAGCGTATGATTTCTCATGAAGAGCACTATTTTGAGTGAATGATTTCACGCTGAGAAAACCTGCCATACTGACAAATTCTGAATCTCTCTATAGACTGAAGTTGCAAGAGTGAGACATCATCTGGTATGGCGTTTTAAGCACCGCAGGTTGATTCTGTACAACAGAATAATTTACAGAATCCTCACACGACTATTGTACAGTATTGACGTAACTGCTATTTCGGACAAATGGTTGTCAGTTTACAATTTTTTACGATCATTCACCTTGATACAACTTAATAGCCCTAGTCTTCTAATACTCCTCCTCCTGTTTTTCAATGGCTGTATTACATGTGCACTCAAATTTACTCCTATTTGTCACTACTATAGTCAGGACTTCTTCTTTGGTTTCCCACAAGTTCCAGCGCACTTTCTCATTACAGTCCTGATGCTGGAACAATTATCCTGACCCCTGCTCTGAGTCATATGTAGCATCAATGGAACTGACCTCTTTATTTCTGAATGGATGTCTTCCTGCTTGCCTACTGAGTCCACTATGATAGTACTACTTGTACCTTGTAGATTATCATCATCTTCAGGTTGACTCTAGCCCTGGATACTCTCCACCTGGGAGGAGTCTTCATCATTCGCAGAGTAAGACCCAACATACTTGTTCACTGCACTATCCCAAATACTCTGGTTGTTATCTGTCTCTATAAATCCTTGTCATTGATCCAGGTCAACTGCACTTCGACTTCAAATAGGATGAGCCTATTGAAATTCTACCGCGCCAGGATCTAGTAGTAGAAGCTTGGGGCACTTTCCTGATGCTCTGATCCAATTCAAATCAACAAAGGACCCGACTCTGTCTGTTTTTTGTTACTCCTTATCATTCAAGATAAAGCCAGAGTAGTTTACAATGCTCTACTCGTACTAGTTAGTCCAACTTTAGTATTCCTTGATTGTTGCTATTTCTTCAAGCTACGCTGCCTCCTGTTTGTTGCCATCATTGGTTAGTTCTGATCACAACTCTTCGGACACATAGGATTTCACGAGCATTAATGCTCTAATGGTACTGCTTTTTAATCTAGTGCCTGAGTGATAGTACCGAATCACATCTCTCCCGATACTAAATACCTGTTCCACTCCAACATCACCTCCTTGCGCTGCGACCATATCCTTCACCATTAGGGCTAAAACTTGGTAACCTCTCCACATTAACCTTCCACCAGTCAAGTATGTTCTGCTTATAAAGGATAATACATAGGCTTGTATCTGGTAAAGGATCTACTGCACGAATATGCAGCTCCCAAGATTCAATATCTATATCTGATTCAATATATATGGGGGCCTTATTGATGACAGCTCTCTGTTTTGCTCTATGAAGACAATTGGATTGACTGTTTAAACAGTTTCATTGAATTAGCGTATCTGGGCCTGGAGCCACTATTGCGGCATAGTGAACAGCGTAATATGTAATAAACTGTTCTTTATAAGTCTTCTCAAAGGTAGCCTTACCATCAACATTGTTGGAATCCCATTGGTGAAAGAAGCCCAGTTTCCACTACGGGTTAAGACAAGCTCAAATGCCAAAAAAAAGCCTTCCGTAATTTTTTATTTTACCATAGTAGGCCACCGGCTTCAACATTGCTCTGAATAAACCTTGGAGAACATTGACCATCCACGGCATATGTGTTCACCCTATCTTGGCAACCAGCACCTACAAATGATCGAAGATATCCTGATACATATGGAATACATTATGAAAAAGTGACTCCACATGTTTTGGATACCCACGGGGTTAAACATCATATTAGTTGGAGTACCTACAAAATGTAGTCTACATGCTTCCAGTCTTCTGGTGTAGATCATATGGGAACAAATTCAGAATAGGTTTGTAACTAAACCTTGGTAAATTCACAAAACTGTACAGATCTCTCTAATATGTTTAGGGTTGTGTTCCGTAGTAGTATCACTTCGTAAAGGGGTGTAGTTGGGATCTTGACTCTACCATTCTGCCTTTCTATCAAGTGCCGCCTGTATTGAAGTGAAGCTTTTACCTCAATACTCATTTTGTGATTCTCATTAATACTCAATATGATTAGTATCATTTAGATAAACGGTTTCAGGAGACAACAAGCATAAAAGTCAACTATCATTTATAGTTCAAGGCTTTCCAATTGATAATAGTAGTTCTTTTACATTAGGGCTTATGAATTTGAGCGTATGAATGTGAGAGTACAAGCTTGTATCCGGAGCTTCCTGGAGTTACAGGCATATAGGGACTGGAATATATTACCTTTTCTATCATCTGGTAAAAACTATAATTCAATTACTTGACATTATTGATAGAATCTACTATGAAGCTAGGCAGGATATGACTGCCCTTCCAGTTGCCCTTAATCGAGCTCAGGATGGGCACAAGTATTACGATCCCTAACCGGTATTAGTTCTCAGCAACGGGTAGACGATACTTCTCTTGTTCTCTCCCCTGCCTCTGATCCTTATCGCCTATCATCCGCGTTGTCCCACTCCACTCTTATAGTAGGGTCCTTATCTCATAGATAGATGTTCGTAAAGAGAGCCAAGGTTTTTATATTTGTCAAAGCATAAAGTAATAAGTAAGAAAGTAACTTAGAATGAAGCGTAAAGAGCCTATCTAGGGGGTCTTTTTTTTTTTTACATTTTTTAAATCTTTTACATTTTTTACATTTTTTTCTTTACCATCATGTATTCATTGTTTATGGTACAAGAACTTGCATGCAGTGCTAGCTATGGCATAAACAAAACCTGAATCTCAAAGTTACAAGCACAAAGGAAAAACTAGCACCAAAAATATAAAATCATCCTAGAAGTGTCCGATAGCTGGCACGAAATCGCAAGGAAGGAAAGCAGGAAAGTACAAAAATCATATCGGAAAATAAGTCCAACCGCCTAAACAGAAACAACTCCACTCGTCAGTTAGACTAAAGTAGGGAGTGGGCATCACGCCTCAGGGCCTGAAACCATGGATCGGGAGCTCCGCACCGCAGGCAGCGGGTTCGGGCGGGGGTCCAAGCATGATAGCAGCATGCCAGAGGGAAAGCTTGTGGCAGTTTACGTTGAGGTACCACGTCAGGGAGTGGAGGGCATTTATGTCGGTCCATACTGGGCTGTCTCTGCCAATATCTGTGAGCCCCTGGAGGTGGGGTTAATGAGGCTCCAGGTGAGACTCACAGTATAAGATGGCATGAGCGAAGTCCTCGTCATCCTCTTCGCAGTAGAGGCAGAGGGGGGAGGGGTCGTCAGTGCCTATCTAGTCGGCCCGTTTTTTTTTTTCTTTTTTTTTTATCATCATGTATTTGTTGTTTACAGTACAAGAACTTGCATGCAGCGCTAGCTATGGCACATGCTCCGTCTCCGTTACAACCACAGTGAAAGAAAAAACCACTCCAAGTTTTCTGCTAAGCCTCGCTCTCATTGGTTGAGAACCTTTTCTCGCCGCCTCAGCCTTACCCCTCTCGGGTAAAAATTCCGCC
>JACCEG010000019.1:595978-609791 GCA_014065205.1 Tuber brumale
ATTTTGCGATATTTGAGTTTTGTTGTTTCCTTTGTTACCGCGTTGGAATTAAGGCTTTTTGTATGCCATAGCGCGAGCTGCATGTACGTTTTTGAGCCATGATCAATAAACAAATGAAATAAAAAAAAGAAAAAAAAAAAGCGCTAGCTATGGTAAAAAAAAAACCGGAATCGCAACACCGCAAACACAACGGAAACAAATGGCACCAAGATGTAAAATCCTGTAAATTGTGTCCGATAGCTAACATGAACTCCCGGGAACTAAAACAAACTAGCAGAAAAATCATAACGGAAAATAAATCCAACTGACAGAATAAAAACAACTCTGTGGGAAGAACAAAGCTAAAAGTAGGTGTCATAATTAAAGGCCTGAAGCCATGGATTGGAAGGTCCACGCAGCAGGAAGAGGGCTCGGGCAGGGTATGCCAGTGCACAGGGGGCATGCCAGGATGAAAGCCGGTGGCAGTAACATTAAGGTAACACGCCAGGAAGTGGAGGGCGATTATATGGGACCAGAGTGATCTGTCTCCGCCAATGCTCATGAGCCGCCGGAGGTGGTGCTTACGAGGTTCGTTGTGGGGCTCGCAGAATAGGATGGCTTGAGCGAAGTCCTCCTGATATTCCTCACTGTAGGGACAGAGGGGGGAGGGGATGCCTGTGAACCTGGAGGAGTGGGCAGTGAGGTAACTCTTAGGTGAGTGTATCTGCTGGATCCTGCCAGCAATGAACCTTGCATGGCCAATAAAGGGGTGGGGCGCGAGGGTCACAGAGTACTGGTAATTGGATAGGGGTAGGAACTGGGTGGCCCAATCCATGGCAAGTGCGGTCCTTGCGCAAGGCTTGATTGACTGGTACGACAGGATCTCCTCCCTCAAGGGGAGCTGGTCGGGACGAAGAAGGTCAGGAGAGGCCACTGGGACAGGGCCTGAGATATCGATAATTGGGAGAGTACGGTGGTCCACGAGGGCCTGGAATGGGGAGCATGTGAGAAAGGAATGCGAGAGCCTCCCCATTGCCGGATTGGCCTCTGGAGGGAGGCCCACGAGTCGGACGGCAGCCAGTTTCTGACATTGGAGGATTAACAGTGGAAGGGAGGGCAGGGCCCCCTCCCATGTCAGGACGCTGACCAGGGTTGACGAGAAACAGGGGGTCACCTAATGCGGGACAGTTCTCCTGAAGACTGACATAGGATCTGGGTAGGTGAGCGTTGGTGAGAAGAGGTCCGCTCAGTAAAGGAGGATTGGGGAGATGCGTGAGGAGGCCAGGCGGTGGCACAGGAGGGTAGGGAGGACCTGCCCAGGCCTGGAAAGTCTCTTAATTGTTGCGAAAGCCCCTTAAGCCTGGGCGAGTCTCCTGGTGAAGTGTGGGATTGTTAGGTGGACGCCAAACTCAAGTATATAACTGAGGGACGTAGGCCCGAAATCTTTAATTGGAGAATCTGTCAAGGAAGGCTCGTCTCGATAAAGTAAGGTAAGACAAAGATTTCAAATGTAAAACACTATTATATTGATAAGATGTCTTCTCTGTTGCTTGATGACGTCTGTAAAGCTCGGGAGGGACTTCGATATTTATATCCCGCGTGTGAGTGTTCGCGGACTAGTTCTAACTACTATGCCTCTGACGTACCACTCTGGTTTTAATAAGCAAACGTCCAGAATCTTATAAGTGCGAACACCGTTTGACCCTGAAACTTATCACACCGTTTTGCGGACTGGGAATACTATTCCTCTGTTGTGATAACTGTGCTATTTATTAGACCAAACAGCCGCCTCCAACATAGATGTCCACATAGACTTTTATATGACTTTAGTCTTGTTGACAATCGTTCCAGTTGTTTCTTTAATCATGAAGTGATCAGGTTCATGCCGGGCCACCTAGTGCTAATAGCAAGTCGGAGCCCGACGTGTCTGCGTCTTCAGGGTCTCCGACTTATCTAGGTCTTCCATTCTGAGCAAGCTTCTCCTTGGTCTGCCGGCCTCCCTAGAGCGGTCCAATTACTAGGACCAACCAACCCACAGCTGATCACAGAAGGGTATGGGTGGATTCGGTATACCCATAATAGCTTTCACCACTGGGAGATCCTCCTAGAGTAGTTCTCCGAAAACGTCCCGTCACTTTCGGCCCCTAGTTTAGGAAGCCTAATCTTTGAAGCCTACTATCTCAATGCGCCTGTGACGGATTTCCTCCATTCCACTTCCCAGATGTCGCCAAAGGTCCCTTCTCATATATCCTGTAAACAGCATGCGGTCGGACGGACAGCGGCGACGTATATGGTGTTATGAAGTGGGCTTCATTGATGTGACATTTTAGCTATGGGACACAACTCACGAAATCTCGCTAATGACATGCGGGCCCCATAAGGGGGCAGGAGGGGGGTGCAGGCTCCGGTAAATTGAGGGTCTGTGCATAGTTACCCTACCGTGGGTCTGTGCATATGTCTTGGATTTCCACATGCCTAACATGAGCTCCCTTCTACCAGGCTTCACCTCGAATGCCTTTATAACCATTTTATAATTTCTTCTAAATACATTTTAAGACCCAGTGTGGTCAGGGTAAAAAACGTCCCGTGTTTACTTGGCCACGGTAGGAAATCCTTTTCCTCACTATCTTACTTCTGCCCTTCCTGGAATGTCCAGATTTTCATTATGAAAATTCTCCACAACTTCCTTCACATTTTCTATACCGGTGGAGGGCTCCCATGTGTTCTCATCTTCCGAACACCCTGGCCCTTTAACGAAGTACCAGAGTTCCCGCGTCCCTTGATAGCGGCTGCGTGCTCGTTTCCTGTAAGAACAAGTCACGCTTCTTGCGATTTTTTCAACCTCCTATTGCAGATCGCCGTCAATATCCTCCGGTTCTCTCGGGGGTCGTTGGCAATTGTCATGAACTGACTCGTGGTAGGGTTCCAATAGTGCGACATGGAATATGGGATGGATATTCTATCGATCGGATATATTGAGCATTCATGCTCTGGATCCGCGTTTTTCCATAATTTGGAAGCGGCCGTATTGCTTGGGACTTAGCTTCTTGGATTTCCGTCGGGTGCAGATGTCTTTTGCGTTTAACAATACTTTGTCCCCGATCTGGAAGTCTGGCTGTTGTTGAGCTTTCTGCACATAATATTTTGATATCCCTTCTCGTGTCTTTTCTAGTGACCCTCTTGCTTGTTCATGTATTGTCTTAATCCAGTTCACATAAAGTGTCGCTCCTGGATTTTTTGCCTGGCGCTCCTTCATCCACTCTATCTGTAGATGGAATCCCTAGTTCGCATAGAACGGCGACATCCTGTGAGCGTTGGTTACGGAGTTGTTATAGGCATGTTCAGCTAGCGGTAGTAGCTGATACCAGTCATCCTGATCGTAATTGATAAATCTGTGAAGGTAACCTTCCGGCAATTGGTTGGTATGTTCGGTTTGTCCGGCAGTCTGAGGGTGGTATGCCGTTAACATTCTTCGCTTAATTTCCAGCACCTTGCAAAGGGATTCCCAAAGTTCTCCTGCAAACTTTGAGTCAATGTTCCAGACGATTTTGCTTGGTAGGCCACGCAGCCTCCATACTTCTTTCAGGCATGTGTTTGCGACATCCTTAGCCGTAGCCGCTGTTGATAGCATGCTGAAATGTGCCATTTTTATGAACCGATCAACTACTACCATTATCTGAGTACACCCGTGTGACTCTGGTAATTGCGTGATAAAGTCCCCCGATATAGATGCCCATGCTGGGAAGAGTATGTGCAGTGGTTGCAATAATCTGTACTTAGCGTGTGTAGGCGATTTGTTATGTTGGCATTCATCGCAGGATCGTATGTAGTCGTTGACCCACGCCACGAGTCCTTTCCAGTAGAAGTCTCGCATGATGATTTCCCCAGTTTTTTCTGGTCCGAAATGTCCTGCAACCTTCGCATCGTGACATCCTTCTGCGATCTTGGTATATAGCGCCGAACTGTCTGATACACATAGTCTTTGCTTATAATATAGTAGATCATTGGTTAAGGTCCTGTCTTTTGGGAAATCTTTTCCCTTGTCTCGTAACCTCATATGTTCTTCCATTCGTTGCCTCCAAGCTGTATCTGACTCGATTGCTGCCTGTATCTCGCTTAGGAATTCAGGATTGAACTGCTTCATACCCTTTTACAGGATAATAGCATTTGACATTAGAACTTTTTTGTGTACTTCTGCAATATCGTACCAATGTTCAGTGTCTTTAGCCGATGCCAGTAGGTAGCTGATGCTAGCTTCCTGTTCCTTGACGATCAAGGAGCTTTTCGCTATATCGGTGCTTCCGAATCCCGCGGTTCCACGCTCCGTTTCTTCCCAGTCGTCGACTTCCATCATGTCCGAGGTGTTGACCTTTTCTACCACTAGTTGAGCTATGCGACCGCCCATTCTTATTTGGCAGTCCGCATCTTTATGCTTGAACCGTACGATTTTGAGTTCGCTGGTGTAATCAGCATCGGTTGCTCCTGCGCCGGTACAGATTCCGCTTCGGACCGCTAATCCACTTCTTGGGGCAACTCTTCCATAAGTTCCTTCGGGGAGCCCCACCGCTATACCCATCCTGATTAATGCTTGTCCATATTTAGGGACAATGTCATCTTCTATGGCGTACAGGTCATGTCCTGCCACCATTCTTGACCCTTTTGTCGTCAAGTATGCCTTTTTGCTCAAGCTCTTGACCCTAATCACGGGTTCCATTCCACCTCTTCGAGGTTCCAGATCCAAATCCTTATCTCCATCCCAGTCCTCTCCTTCATCGCCTACCCTCCCAACTAGCGATACCAAGAAATCTTCTTCGCTTAAAGTTTTCTGTTCGCGATACATAGTTTCCTCCTCAGGACGGTACTCCGGCCATCTGCTTAAAGCGTCAGGCTTTCCGCCCTTTGTCCCTGGTCGGTATACAATGCGAAAATTGTATTCTACCCACTTCTGAGCCCATCGAATTTGACGGCCGCTCCAGACTTTTGAGTTGAGGAAGTATTGTAGGTTCTCATGGTCAGTAAAGACTGTGATCGGTTTCTCCATTCCAATCAAGTAGTATCTCCATTCTTTAAAAGCTTCCAGGGTCACGAGAAGTTATTTATCATGAATCTCATAATTGCGCTCCGCTGAGTTCAATTTTCTGGAATGGAAAGCTACTGGATGTAATCTTTTCTCAAAGGCTGGAGAAAGGACGCAGCCGAGTGCAAAAATTGCTAGCGTCCATTTCTACCACCGTCTCTCTTTCTGGGAAAAGGTGGTGCAGTATGGGGGCTGTGGTGAATCGGTGCTTTAGCTCTTCAAAAGCAGTGTCTTGTTCAATTCCCCATTTAAAATTCTTTGGATTTCCTTGTAGTGTCTCGGTTATTGGCTTGCAAATAGCTGAGAAGTTTTTTATAAACCGTCGGTAGAAGTTAGCAAACCCCATAAAAACTTGTACTTCTCTAACCAACTTAAGTGCTTTCCAGACCATTATGGACTCCACCTTTGGGGTGCTCATAGACACCACATCAACCGCCACCATATAGCCGAGGAATTCTACCTCCATGACATGGAAAGTCGACCTTTTTAGCGATACTGCTAATTGAAAGTCCGATAGACTTTGTAAAACTCTTTTAACAGCTTCAATATGTTCCTTGTCATTTTTTGAATAAAGGAGAATGTCATCAAGGTAACATACGACCCCAACGTCAAGGTATTCCTGAAGAACTTGGTTCATCATATCTTGGAAGGTTGCTGGAGCGTTGACCAACCCAAAAGGCATAACCTTGTATTCGTAATGTCCGTATCTTGTATGGAACGCCGTTTTCCATTCATCTCCTTCTTTTATCCTAATCAAGTGGTAGCCGCCCTTAAGGTCTAACTTGGTGAAGATCTTTGCGCCGGCTACACTATCTCTGAGTTCAGACATTAGTGGAAGGGAATGTTTGGTGAAGATAGTAATCTTATTTAGATTTTGATAATCCACAACTAGACGTAGTCTGCCATCTGGCTTAGGTGCGAATAATATGGGTGCGCCTGCTGGCGATTGGCTCCGCGTAATTTTCCTTTGTTTGATCATCGTTTCCAAGTATTCTCGTAAAGCCTTAAGCTGTTTTTCGGATAGTGGATATATTGGCCCCCAGGGGGGAGTTGATCCAGGAATCAACTTAATTTTGTGATCGAAGGTCCGTCTAGAGGCTCAATTTGGTGCCGTCTAGGCTTCAAACCGATGTTTGAAATTGCCGTATTCTTTCAGTAATGATTCGAGTTCCACCGTATTTTCGATGGCTCCGCTTCTTCCGATGCGACGGGCATTAGGATCCCAAAGGACGGATTCGTCATACTCGAACATATCCACTATTCCTTCATCTTCCTCCACGTAGTTTTCGCAACTTTTTGCGGAGAAAGTCCAATTTTCTGCATCTTCTGTGTGAGACACAGGGTGTTCACGATGCCACCAAATAAACGGAATTATCATTCCATAGTGACCTGCTTTAGCCACTTCACAACACACTTCAGAGATGTGTCGGTTTTTTCCTATTTCCAATTTAATAGGAAGAGTGTAACACTTCCCTCCTGAGGCTCCTGAAGATCTGTCAAAGTCTAAGATATTAACTGCATTACTGCGTTCTACTGTAGGAACGCGAAGGTCTTGAACTAGGTCCTTATTGATAAGGAACACATTGGATCCCGTGTCTAATAAGACTTTAACTTTGTATCGCTTATCGTGTATATGGAGGTAAGCGATCCCCTCCGCACAGTTGTATCGTTTTGGTTTTGGAGCTTCTAACTGTATGCGCTTAGCGCAGATAAGACCTTCTTGATTCTTTCGTTTAGGCAATGTTGGTGAAGGTTGTAGGTAACAAGATATTTGTTACTACGCCCGCATAGTTTCGACCATTGAGGTCTCCTCTGACAAACTAGTAACTCTTTAGCTCTAACAATCTGGGTCAACATACTAAAGCAGCGTTTAACCAATCCGTGGTTGCGCGCGACCAGTTTTCAGGCTGGATGCCTTCTCCCGACACAGCAGACCTAGGCTCATAGCAGACTTTCAGGCGGTTGGTAGCCATTTTACTCTCCTGTTGCGGGGTTCCAGTATTTGCCGAATTCTTTCCCTTAGGATATCGGCTATCCGTCCAGCTCCTTCAGAGGGGCCTTGTGCGCCAAAGCAATACGTCCCTATCCCACACTGTGGCCAGAAGGCAAGATAGTACATACGTATAATACGACTGTGACTCGTGTCGTAGGTGGAACGGCCTCTGTCGGTTGTCCTCCTGTCGTGTATTGATATCGGGTAGATCTTTCCCTGCTATGTCCCAACTTCTTCAGTATAGTAACTTGCTTGCATGCGGGTACCAGGCAACCATCAGGTGACTCGTGGAACTTCGTACTGTTGGCTCCCGGGCCATGTAGGCATGTTAACTATCCCCTCTTTCGATCAAGACTCTCCATATATTGATTCTTGTATTCGAGCTCATAAGTCCCTCGTGGGGTCCCTTCAGTTAGAGCATACTTGCGTTGATCCTGAAAGGAGGGACTTGCTTCGCGCCGCTTTGATCATTTTGAGTTTCGACTCCCATAGTTATACACGGACTACGCGATCCCCGTCGTCGCCGGTACCCAATACACCTCAGCCATTGTAATGCTTTCCAGGCATGCTAATTGCTCTAATAACCCTGGATGAGTGATTACTGGTACTTCATACCAGAGTTTTCGATATCCTCTAAAAGGTTTCAGGAATGGTAAGTAAGGTATCCAACTCTTGAGATACTCTAGAGGTGTAGGTAAGAAAAGGTTCGGTTGATCTGATTCTGAACTCACAATTTGGATTTCCCTTTTCTCATGATTTAAGATCTGCTTATAGTACATATAATGATTTCTAAGGCCCAGGCCGAGGGGATGTCTGATCCTCGGATGACTGTGCCTGGGCTTTCCTGTTTCTTCTCTTCAGGGTTCAGAGAGCAGTGGGTGCTCCAGTCGACAAAGTTTTCCGAAAGGGTCGAATTCCACTCAAAGTCTGAACCATACCAGGTGCGATATATGCTATTGAATTGATCCCACGTTGGGATCCCGCAAGGTACTGTCAACCACCAGGGTTCCTGCGTATATTCTTCTTCGATTGTGAACAACTTAGCCTCGAATATTTCATCGAAGGAATAAAGATAGATGCGATAATGAGGTGCTTTGAAGATGTGGTCGGGGTTTGCGGTGAGGGTGGAGTTTGAAGTGAACTCATAGTTCATATAGTGAGCCTTGGTAATTGGAGAACTATCAATATACTGTTAGGCGGACGCCAAACTCAAGTATATAACTGAGGGACGTAGGCCCGAAATCTTAGATTGGAGAATCTGTCAAGGAAGGCTCGTCTCGATAAAGTAAGGTAAGGTAAAGATTTAAAGTGTAAAACAATATTATATTGATAATATATCTTCTGCATTGCTTGATGATGTCTGTAAAGCTCGAAAGGCACTACGATATTTATATCCCGCCTCTGAATGTTCGCGGACTACTTCAAACTACTATGCATCTGAAGTACGACTCTGGTTTTAACACGCAAACGTCCAGAATCTTATGAGTGCGAACACCGTTTGACCCGGAAACTTATCACACCCTTTTGCGGACTCGGAATACTACTCCTCCATTGAGATGACTGCGGTATTTGTTAGACCAAGCAGCGGCCTCCAACTTAGATGTCCGCATAGACTTTTGTATGACTTTAGTCTTGTTAACTATCGTTCCAGTGGTCTCTTTGGTCATGAAGTGATCAGGTTCATGCCGGGCCAGTTAGTGCCAATCGCAAATCCGAGCCCGACGTGTCTGCATCTTAAGGGTCTCCGACGTATCTAGGGCTTCTATTCTGAGTATGCTTCCCCTTGGTCCGCCGGCCTTCGTAGAGGGGTCCTATTAACAGGACCAACCAACCTACAGCTGATCTCAGAAGGGTATCAGTGGATTTGGTATACCGCTAATAGCTTTCACCACAGGGATATCCTCCTAATGTATTTCTCCGAAAACGTCGCGTCACCTTTGGCCCATAGTTCAGGAAGCCTAATCTTTGAAGCCTACTATCTCAATGCGCCTCTCACGGATTTCGTCCATTCCACTTCCCAGATGTAGCCAAAGGTCCCTTCTCATATATCCTGCGAACCGCATGCGGTCGGACAGATGGTGGAGACGTACATGATATGAAGTGGGCTTCATTCATTGGACATTTTAGTTATGGGACGCAACTCTCGAAATCTCGATAATGACGTGCGGGCCCCATAAGGGGGCCGCAGGGGAGTGTTGGATCTGGTAAATTGACGGTCTGTGCGTAGTTACCCTACCGTGGGTCTGAGCACATGTCTCGGATTTCCATATGCCTAACAGGGTTGGTACCTTTGGTGCACGAGGTGGTTGCGGGGTCAAACCAGTATCCAAGCCAATGTATCAGTTTGGAGGAATGGAAGAGAAGACCATCCTGAAGGACCAGAATCATTGACATGGGGACCGTTTGTGCAGGGTCCGCCCTGTGCATAAGTGCTGTCTTCGGAATTCACAAGGACACACCCAGTTTACCGGCCTTAGCCCGCAATGTGCTGGTGATGACCTTTAATCTCCGCACATTATTCCAGTATGACCCGTAGGAGACCTTGATCATGAAGGGGTTCACGTTAGAGAAGATGAGGCCCCTAGGAACCAGGAAATGAAGGGACAAAACATAAATGACAAGTAAGAGCGGAGAGATCAGAGAGCCTGGCGGGTTGTCAACCAAAACTAGGGAAAAGACCTCACTGGTCCTGTCGAACACCAGGCAGCAGGAGCAGCTGCGGAGAAAGGACCTAATCTACGAGATGATGTAAGTGTTGATTGCCCTAGTTGCAAGCCTATCACAGAGTAAGGGGGCCGAGACATTGTCGAAACTTCCCTTGATGCCCAGGAAAAGGGTTGTGACACGGAGTTTGGTGCACATAAAAAGCTGAACCTCATAGAAGAAGGTGGCTGCCGCGTCAAAGGTACTCAGACCTGGGATGGATCCAGTTAGATGGGGGAACAGGAGGCCCAGGAACCGGGCCGGAGCAGGGAGGCCGGACCCGATGATTTTGTCCTGGATCTTGGAGCCGGTTTCGTGGAGGGCGATGATAGGAAATGAGGTTGGTGTATTGTAGGAGGGTTTTCCTGGTTTGTCTAGCACGATGCTCTTGGCCCTCTTCAGTGAGGCGGGGTGATGCCCATAATGAACAAGTAAGCTGAGGAGAGATGTCAGGATGTGGGAGTTCAGAGAGTGTACTTTCTTCCAGACTGAGCGAGCGATTTGGTCCAGGCCAAGTGGAGAGGATGAGGAAGAGGTCCAGAGGGAAGGAGTTATCTCATCCACCGAGAGCACGGGAACATCTCTGAAATCTCGTAGGATGGCTGGTGGGTTAGAGGATTGCTTCTCAGGGAAGAAACGAGAAAGGAGAGCTCTGTTGATCACCATAGGGTTGTCAGCTCCGGGTATCAGGGGAAACCTGTCTGGGGGCCTGCCGAAGGCCTAGCGCTTTGCAGTCTGGAGTGACTGGGGGGTTGCTGATTTGCGGAAATTGTTCTAATACTCGGTTTGGGCCTTCTTTATGGCCATGAAGTATAGAAGCCGTGCCGATTTGCACTGAAGGTTCGAAGAGAGGAGGGGGTCCGTTCTTGCCGCCCCGACCATCGAGTGGAAGGCAGACCTCTGTACTGTAAGGTTGGGGGTTCACCATTGTTAGCACCTGTCGGAGGGCCCTTTGTCCGGTATGTAGAGCCTGAGTACAGCCTATAGTCTGCCAAGGACAATGTCAAACCAGGTGGAGAATGTGTGGGGCGGTGGGAGAGGGGTAGGAGGGTCAAACCTCCTGGCCTTAATCTATTCCTCAAGGGAGAGCCAGTCAGTCATCATCCATATGGGGGCCAGAGGGGGAGGGCAAGCCAGAGGCTCTAAAAGGGTTATCAAGCCAGGGACATGATCAGATCCTATAGGGGGGGGGGGTGTGTCCCATGACCGGAAGCTGGGGGACAACGAGCCATTGGGAAAAGTGAAGTCTATTATGTAGGAGCACATGTCAGGATTGAACGGGAAGTAGGTGACAGTGTCCAGGGCATTGAGGAGGCAAAAGACTTCTTCGGTGACCCACTCAAAGTAGGAAGTGGAGGCACTAAGGTCCGAGATCGAAAAGAGGGGGGCTGGATCCGCCAAGGGATGGTGAATATTCAAGTCCCCAACGACCAGCATGGGCATAGCGGTGTGACGAAAGGCAATCTCTAGAGGAATGGTCCGATAAAAGGGGGAGCTGTCGCGTGTACTATAGAGGTTTGCAACCCAGAACTTAGTGACAAAGAAGTCAAAGAAGCCAACAGATGAGTAAAAGTCAACAGCCACCCAGTCTCTTGCCTCAGAAAATACCGCGAGGACTGAAAACTACTGAGCTGTAGGAAGGTGTAGATAGTAGGCCACTCTCGGCTTGCCACCATTGAGGCAGGGGGGCAGACAGGCTTCGAAGCCAGCGAATGATGGAGGTCTATTCCTGTACAGTGGAGGAGGGTCTTGAAGGGCAACAAGGGTAGGGGGAAGATTGAACGAAGAAAAGGAATTAAAAAGAAAGAGAAACACAAGCCAGCTTCTCTCCCAGCTGTGTTGTAGAATGGTTATGGGGTTATGGGAGGCTGCCTCCAGTGCGGAACTCACGGGAAAGGTGTGACCAACCATTACACGCCTTCCGGCGTCTCAGGCTGAAGGAAAGAAGTGGGAGATTCCTGCCATGCGGGGTTCGGCAGGGCACCTCCTGCGGGTTTTGGGGCTGAGATGGGGGGACATGTTGGGGGGGCATCGCCACGCCTAGGGTGGGGTGTCACAGGATCGAAGGGGAGCAGGAGGGGTCATGTACCAGTTGAAGGACCCTTGCCAGAGTCATTCATCGTGTCCATAGCTTCCTCATTCTCTGGAATAGAGGACTCCCGGCGGGGAGGAGGAAGTGGGGGGTCTCGATGGGCATTCTCTAGTGAAAGCCAGGTGCTGGCCCTTGCAGACCGCACACATCAGGAGGGAGGTTGGGCAGTAGTCGAGAACTCCGCTGAGGTTTCTGCCCCTACAGGATGTGGGGTTCTGGCATCTGGGTACCTGCTTTCTGTGGGAGACAGTACAGATTGGACATACTGGGTGGCCAATCTGGCATCTAGGCGAATGGTGTCAGTATGCCCAGTAGTTGCGGCATAGAGTAAGGCTGTTAGCCGAGTATGTTCGCACGATCTTGCATGGCCTGGAGAAAAGGGAAGCGTTGCCCAACATGGAGGCCTCAATTTTGGGCGCAACTGTTACCACCAAGCAGGTTGCCTTTTTGAGGATTCTGGAGGAGCGGTCGGGATTCAGGTAGTGGATAGACAGGACCTGGGGGTTCTTGACATTCAAGATAGTGTTGCTGAAGGACTGTAGGAGGTCGTTGTCATCCTCTGGGAGGTATGCTATTGGGAGGGAGTGTATTGCCAGCTGGACCTCGTTGGAGACAGGGCAGAAAAGGAGCCCTCTGGCATTTCCAATGTGAAAGAACTGGTTCAATTTGGCCGTGAGCGTGTCGTAATAGTGGGCGTAAGCAGTGGAGGGGACAAATGAAGGGAGGGCGAGAAGGGTGATGGCTCCTTGAGAGTGGACACGAGCAGAGACAGACAGAGGTACGGTGCAGCTAGCTTCTTGAAGGACGGAGGCAGCAATGTAAGGGAAGGAGGCAACTAGGCGATCAGACTCAGAGTGGTGGAAAAGAGAGGATGTGGGGGCGAAGAAACATCTCGCAGCAGCAGGGAGGCTCCGCGGACCTTTCGAGGGGACCAAAGCGGCCGAGCCAGAAACCACCTGGGCAGCCATGGGTGTATTCTTCGCCTTTCTAGCCTTCCCGTTCCTCACTTGTCCAGAGGAAGCGGCCGGAGCATAGGGGGGGCGCCGGACTGCGCCGACAGGCGTGAGATCGGGTGGAATTCCGAGAGGGGGGGGTACCCCCTTCCCTGCAGGTCTTAGCCTCCCAGGAGTAAGGGAATTTCACCGCATACGCAGCCGGATCCCCATACCATTTCTGCTCTCTGGTGCTATTGCAGGGTATGTCGGTGTCCCCTCCGCCCTCATAGAGAAGGGTCAGCCCATTGGCTAGGGTTGCAGTGGGGGCCGATGTGGAGCTCTCTTTGCTCTTTCGGGAGGGACCTGTTCGGGTTGCATTGCGGCCGGATGGCCCATCAGTGGGTTTATGGGGTGGGAGCTGCAGGTTGCATACTGGTTGGAGGAGGGGCGTGGTCAGCCTTGATGCAAGGTCTCTGACCGATAGTTGCATGGCAGAGAGCGACACCACTTTGGTGTTGCTCTGTGTGGCGAGAGTGGGAGGGCATTGGGCTTGGTCGCGGCAGTAGTAGAGTTCGTCGACATGTCCCGAAAGGCGCTCAATTTTCCGTGAGAGTTTGTCAATCTGAGTGGAGAGGCCTATTGTGGCCAAAAGAGAGGTACTGAGGAGAGGGAGGATGACGGCCTCCCCAGGGGAGTGGTCATCAAGCTCACCCAAACTCATAGGGATGAGAAGCTGGGGGGACACTCCTGCTTCAGTCAACAATATCGTGTGGAGGTCAAGGACGAGTTGGACGCGAGGGCAAACACCGGACACCGAGGAGTGTGCCGAGGGGGGAAGGGGGACTGAGACCATACCTGTCACGACCGGAAGGTCCAAGCTATGACCCCTCAAAGGGGAGTAAAAATGTATGGGCACACCGGACACTGACCGTGTTGAGAACGAGGTAGGAATGTAGGGAGGGGAAAATAGCGGAAGCGGAGCGTGTTCCCAGATCTCATCTTTTTTTTTCTTTTTTTTTCTTTTTTTTTTTTTC
>JACCEG010000019.1:610498-622623 GCA_014065205.1 Tuber brumale
GTCACTTAGTGGATGGGATACCACCGCTTAAGCCGACCGTGAGGAGAAGCGAGATCGACCAGAGGGCCTGTTGAAAAGCTCTCGCGTACCGCAAACCGTGCTCCCAGCCGTCTGAAGCATGGGAAGCGAGCGGTCACCGACCGTGTGGAGGGGCCTCGCTAAGCGAGGAGAGACGCGAGAACGGTCAGCAGAAAGCAGTACCGGAACTCAGAGGAAGGAAAGCCCGACGCGTGATAAAAGCGAAGAAGGGCAGTGAGGGGGGGATGGCCGTCACTCCTAGGCCGAAGCCATCGTGGGAGGAGAGGGGGGGGTGGATGGTGGTTCGTGAAGATCAAGCCCGGAGGTTTGATTTCAATCGCTGGGTGTGTAGAGGAGACGGAGGATGGTTCCCAGATCTCATCAAAGGTGCCCCTTTATATATCCTATACACAGCATGCCGTCAGACAGATAGAGGCGACATATATAGTATTATAATGTGGACTTCCTTGATGTCACATTTTACTGATAGAATGCAACTTTCGAAATCTCCCTAATGACGTTCATGCCCTATAAGGGTCCCGGAGGTGGGTGTTCGTTTTGCTAAATCTAGAATCTGGACAAAGTTACCCTCGTGCAAAGTCTTTGCACTGTTTCGTCTTAGATTTCCATATGCCTAACATATGTGGAGGTAAGAGATCCCCTCCGTACAGTTTTCTC
This sequence comes from Tuber brumale, assembly GCA_014065205.1. Lineage (NCBI taxonomy): Eukaryota > Fungi > Ascomycota > Pezizomycetes > Pezizales > Tuberaceae > Tuber > Tuber brumale. The sequence goes on from JACCEG010000019.1 coordinate 611,195, forward strand.
GTTTTAGTTTTAAAGCGCCTAATTCTCGGTGCTTTGGATGTATTAGTTTTTCTGGATTCTTTTCTTTAGGCATCATTGGTATTGGGTGTAAGTAATTAGATCTTTGTTACTACTCCCACATAGTTTTGACCACTGAGGTCTCCTCTGAGAAACTACTAATTATCAGCTCTAACAATCTGTGCCTACATAGGAAGCTGCATTTCACCAATATGCTCCTGTATATGACCAATTCTCAGGCAGCATGCCTTCTCTCGACAAGCCAGACCTAGGCTCATAGCAGTTTATTCGTGCGGTTATTAACTAGTTTAGTCCTTGGGTTTGAGGCTCTCGCTTTTTACTGATCCTCTCACTCCAGATTTCGGTTCATCCATCCACCTCCCTCTGAGGCGCCCTGCGCACAGAAGTAGTACATCCCTGTCTCAAACTCTGGCCCAATAGCAAGACTGTACACATGTACATTACAACTCGAACTCGAATATTAAGTCGAATGGCCCATCTCAGTTATCTTGCAGCCCATATTTTCTGCGATATCTTGTGCTGCTATGTCTTAACTTCTCAGGTGTAGTAACCTCTTACTGTTGACTCCCAGGTCATGTGGGCGTGTTGACTATCCTCGCTTTTGCTAAAGACTCTACATACATTGATTCATTGTGTTCTGGCTCTCAAGTCCCTTCTAGTGTCCCTTCACTTGTAGTATACTTGATTTGCTCTGGAGAGGAGAGACTCACCTTGTGCTGCTTTCATCAATTTGAGTGTCTATTATTGTAGTTGCACATAAAGTACCCGATCCCTGGTCATTTCCCAATTCCTATCATGGTTGGTAACCTATCTATCGCAGCAAAAGTGTATTCCCATTACCATTCCAGTTTTATATAGACACTGACTACCCTAACGCGGACATTGGTAATGCCTGTAAACTGACCTGGGTCAGATCTTCATTGTCCGCCAGTTCCCAGATCTGATTTGCTTTGGCTGGTTGCTGATCGGTTGAGACTCTGTATACTAATTTAGGCTTTATGATAGCGGATCTTGGACGATGAATTCCTATCTTTATCAGTCTTGAACTGATTGTTGCCGCTGATATATGGACATCTCCACAACATATTTGATAGGTGTGGGTTATCTTTCCACAACATGTACAATTCATCTCCTACTGTTAGCTGTCAATAATACTTTACAGGATACTGAAGTACTAGGACAAAAGGGATCGTCCGATCAGTGGTTACCAAGCAATACCGCAAAAAACCCCACCCCCTCAATCAACCACCCCTCAAAAACCATGCCTTCACAAAAGACAGGTTACCTCACAAACTTTGAGAAAGGGCAAATTGTTGCCCTAAGGGAGAAAAATATTGCATTTTCTGAGATTGGACAGCTTTTACATCGCTCCCAGAGCACAGTTAAAAGTTTTTACAAACAGTATCAAAAGAGAAGTAATGGAAAAAACCTACCATTTACTGGAAGACCCAAAATTATCGATACCAGAACCTGCCACCGCCTAGCCTGAGAGTCCAAGAAGGGACGCCATCAGCCATTATCAGAATTGCGCAATAATGTTGCACCCTATGCCTCTGTTAAGACAGTCAAGAGAGCATTGGCTTCAGTCAACATAAAGAAGTGGAGAGCAAGGAAAAGAGCATTTCTGAAGGATGAGCATGCTATCAAGAGATTAGCCTGGGCAAAGGAGTATAAGAATTGGACAAAGGAGGACTTTGAGGGAATCATCTTTAGTGATGAATGCATGGTTGAAAGGTCCAAAGATCCTAAGAGTATTTGGGTCTTCAGAACACCTGAGGAAAAGTGGCATAAGGACTGCATTCAAGGAGTTACAAAAGGACCTGGGATAAGGCTGATGGTCTGGGCTTGCATTTGGGGTAAAAATAAGGGTCCTCTGATCCCTATTTTTGACAGGAGTGTGGATAGATTTGTGTATATTGGAGTTTTGGAAGATGGTTTAGTTGATGTCTGGCAGGAGGTGGAGGACACAGTTGGAGATCCTATATTTCAGCAAGATGGTGCAAGGATACATACTGCAAGAGATATTATGGCTTGGTTTGCAGAAAACCATATAAAGGTTATGAAATGGCCACCCAATTCCCCAGACCTCAATCCTATTGAGCACTGTTGGAAAAGGGTAAAGGAAAAGCTGAACCAGCACTTTCCTAACATTCACAAGACTAAGGGGGGTCCAGATACTATTAGAAGACATCTAGCAGAAGCTCTTGATATAGTTTGGACCCAGGATATTGAAGGAGATTTCTTGGAAAAGCTATGAGAGTCAATGCCTAGGAGAGTAGCTGCTGTTTTAGATGCAAAGGGATGGTATACAAAGTATTGATTTTTTTTCTTTACAATTTCACATAGGAGTTTTGTTATATTTAATGGATGTCTATTCAAATTTTCAGTTCATTTTAAGTAGTTGTTGTTACATAGATAGTAAATTTATAGTGGTTGTGGGGTTGCCGTTGCTGTACCGGACGATCCCTTTTGTCCCCGTACTTTAGTATGACCCTGGTCAAAGTTAGTAAGAGTTGTTTTTGCCACACCTTCTAATTTTTTCTTTGGCCTTGCTTGTTCATCCTCCTGTTTTTGTTTTCATGATGGGACTCCATCTCCTTTGACTTAAGGTTTATTAGTCTTTTCTCTCTTACATTTAGAGTTTCATCAGTCTTCTCTTTTGACTTTGTAGACTTCCCTTGATTTGAGTTGTTGGTCTCTTGCCTGCTTATTTCTTGTGAGCAGAGCTTCTTCTGATCAACCAACTAGCCTGAATGTCACTTCCCATTCTATACCCCTGTCATAGTGTATTGCTGAGAATTTGCACATTATTTGTTCTAAGAGTTTATTTTCTACTTCCTACCTCCTGCACTTTCCCATTTTGCCTGCTCTGATATTAAAGTTGTACATAAATGTCAAGAACTCAATATTTTCTTCCTACTTGACCAACTACTTGCCTCGCAGGACTTGTCTCTCTGCTTTGAGGGGGGCAAAATGTTTGATTATATTATGTTCAAATCTCATCCAAGTAGCCAGCTCTGGCTGTTCTATTTTCACCAGAAGTCCATCAATAGCCTGTGTATACCAGATGGTATAAGGGAGGATTATGTTTCTTTTTGCATGATTGAGCGTGTAGATAACTCATTCTCGGGAATTCTCCCAGATCTGCAGATTTCTTTTACAATCTCCAATACACTGTTCAATTCAGACATATATGTTTTGTGAAGATTTGGCTTTGAAGAATGGTGGTAGTTATGATAGTTGCTTAATATCTAGCACAATTACGTTGGCAAGGGTTCCTGCCATAACAGATTGATCATGTACATGTCCTCTCTTTCCATGGTTAGGACTGCCTCTCCTGTTTCCTCTTTCTTCATTATTATTATTATTATTGTTATCCAGACTGTCTGGGTCTCCTCCTTGTACTCCTGACGCGGTAGCATCCGTGGCTTCCTTGCCCTTTCCCTTTTCTCTCTGTGTTGGCAGAGAGAAGTAGCCTTCATCATTTTCTTCCTCTGAGACAAAATGTAGTTGTTCAAGGGCTGACTCTTTTGGTTGCTTTGCTATGGCCACTAATTCATTTATAGCATTTACCATGGTCCTTCTGCCATATTCATATATTCCTTCGATACTCTCTTAGGATTTCATGTATGTCAAGTAATGAAGCTGTAAAGTCCATGTCTTGATCCACGGTCTGATCGCGAAGTACATAGAACTCACCATAGAGTTCTGAAACTAACTTTCCCAGTCTCTGCTCTCAACTTAGGGTTTCTCATTCTTACTGACCTGGACTACCATGTAACTAGGCAGTTACATTTTCATGGGCCTGTTGCTGCTGATCTTGCTGCATCAGCTTTGCCACCACGCCACAGTTTATAGCAACCTGTATGTCCTTCAGCTCTGATTTTACCACAGTTAACTGTATTAATCAGATGGCTATCTCATTACTCTAGAGCTCCTACCCTTCTTCCAACTGGCGTTGTACTTCCTTTAACTTTTGTCCATTTTCTTGAATGGCACCTGTAAGCCTATTAAAGGCAATATTGGCTGTGTTAAAGGAAGTGTCAATGTCCTACCAGATTTGTGTGCAAGTTATATCTAAGCATCTGGCCAAATTGTTTAAGTTATCCTAGTGCTGTAAGGAAGGAATTGGGGTCTGCAATCTTGATACGCAATATATATGAGATACGATAGACGACTGTGACCACAAGGGAGTAACAGTTCGCATTCAACATCACCAGCGAATGAACTAAGACTGACTAAAGTGTAGGGTATCGCTTACAGAGGACAGGTAGGTAAACTGTCTCAAACCTCTATCCTGTGAGTTATCTGGTATGCTATCTACAGGTTCTTCTTGCATGACCTGTTTCAGTCCTCACAGACGTTTGGGTATAGCCGCCATTCTCAAGGAGAATTTGATGGATGATTTTTATCCTATCGTTGTGTGGATGGGTACTCTTTCTCACACCTCATACCAATGTTACTGTTCTTCTTTAAAAGATTCCACAAATGTATTGAATGGTAAGGAGCACAATAAATATTCTTTCAGAGATGGTACAGAAGAGTTGGGGCAATTACATTCTGGATTTCGAACATGAATTTCTCTTTTCTAAAGGTTTAGAATGTACTTGTAGTATACATATAGGGTTCTTAGGCCCTGGCGGTGGGTATGGATTGTGCCTGGTCAAGTTTGCCTAACTATCGATTTGGAAAGTACTGGGTCCTCAACTATAGGATGTCTTCAGACTCAGGTTCACTCTGTTCGAAGTTCGCACCTATCTAAGTACAATATATGCACTTGAATTGCTCATGTGTTGAGATCCCGAAAGTTATTGTGAACCAGGATGGTTCTCTGGGCTCAATCAACTGAATTTCGAACACCTTATTGCCGCATATTTTTGCAAACGTGGTAACATAACAGGAACTAAGAGGTGGCTTGAAAATATAGTCGAAGTGCCGGCCCTGAGTAGACTTCGCAGTATACTCCTATTCCTTGTAGTGAGCCTTGATCTTTGGAGAATTATCAATGTACTATTAGGCAGATGCCAACCCTGAGTATAACTGAGTGATGTATGGCAAAATCTTTGATTGGAGAATCTGTCATAGAAGGCTTGTCTCAATAAATAAGTAAGGTGAACATTTATAGCATAAACAATTTTCTATTGATAAGATCTGTTCTCTATTACTTGATGAGATCTGTAAAGCTAGGGAGGCACTTCAATATTTATATCCCGTAGCTGAGTATTCGTGGACTACCTCTAACTGCTATATATCCCAAGTACCACTATGGTTTTAATATGCAAATACCCAGAATCTTATAAGTGCCAGCACTGTTTGACCCTGAAACTTCTCATACCCTTCTATGGTGATGGAATAGTATTCTCCCACTGCGACAACTGTGCTATTTGTTGTACCAATCCGTGGTCCTCAACATAGTTGACCGCATAGACCTTTTTGTTACATTAGTCTTGTTGAATATCATTCTAGTAGTCTCTTCAGTCATCAAGTGATCGGTTTCATGCTGGGCTCCCTAGTGCTAATCCCAAGTCTAAGTGTAACATGTTAATAGCTTCCGGGTCTTCAACTTATTTAGATCAGCCTATCTGAGGGTGCTTCTCCTTGGTTCTCTTGCCTTGATGGAATGATCCCATTACTAGGACTAACCAACATACAGTTGATCTTAGAACAGTATGGGTGGATTCTGTATACCCTTGGTATGTTCAGCTACTATGACATGCTGTTGGAGTATTCCCTCTAAAACATACCATCACCTTTGACTCATCATCAGAAAGTCTACCCTTGAAGCCTGCTCTTTCAATGCGCCTTTGACGGATTTCTTCTATTCTACTTCCCAGACGTTTCCCAGAGTCAACCCCTATAAACCCTGTAAACAGCATGCAGTTGGATTAATATGGGGAATATATGTGGTATTATGAAGTGGGCTTCATTGATGTGTCATTTTAGTTACGGGATACAATTTTTGAAATCTCCCTAATAAGGTGTACGCCTTATACGAGGGCTGGAGGAGGGTGATGGCTCTCCAGAAACTCGAGGGTCTATGCACAGTTCCCCTACTGTGGATCTTTACCCTTGTCCCAAATTTCTATATACCTAACAAGAATCCTGATACCCTTTTTTCTTTTGGGAACTCCACATTTTCAAACTGCCCCAGTGATATTTTCATTTGCAATTAATAGATCTTTCCTAATTCTTGGATATTGATTCCCATCTCGAAATAATCCTGTACATTTACAATCCATTATTGTACGAAGTATGTAAGCTATGAGCCTGTTCTACCTATTGTCTTAAAGAAGAAAACTAAAACTTTATAGCTCTGGGCAACCGACTAGAAATGTGGATGTGAAAACAGGTTTGGCCCCCACTCACTATAGTTGTCCAGAGCATACGGAGAGAAGTTCTTACCCTCATAAAAACTATAATCAGCCGGTACATTGAGCACTTTGCAAAGCCATTGTAGCTGATAGATATTGCCTTCCATGTGGCCAAGTAGGTAGAATCTAATAATAATCTAGTCTCTAAGAGTCTCCATGATGTGAACGACGAATGATAGATGCAGAGAAAGGGAGAAAGCCAATACCCTACTAGTAATAAAGTTTAAGAATAATCTAGGAGACATGCTGCAAAATGCTTGATAGTTACTAGCAGGAAGATATCGATTTGAAAGTAGCAGGAGAACTCTTGAATGAAATAGCAGTATGAGATAATAAGCAGCCCAGCATCATGAAAGCTCATAACTATGTATTTATTAAGCTAATCCATATCAGGCTCAGTGTAGTATAGCCAAGCTGCTGATCAATTATGCAAATCTAGAAAGTCAGAACTAAGAAGGCATTATTCTGAACCTGAGTCTACAACCAAGTGCTGGGTCATGTTACCCTTCATAATGGTATAGTTGGAATCACACTGCTGAAGCATTTCAAACCTCAACACTCCATCTTTCATCTTATAGCCTAAATTGAGCACTTGTATGATGTCTTAACATTCTTCTGTTTGAAGTTCCAACATTCTTGTGATCTGTCTACTCTTGACTAATTTGACTGACCTCCCTCTATTATTTGCCCAGGCAAACTCAGATAGCCTCAACTCCTGTTTTTGTCCAATTCGTGGAGACCCACTATTCACCCAAGTCTTATCTTTATTTCACAGTGAGTCCTTGCAGTGCAAGTAATCTGTAAGCTGCACAAGTTGGACAGAATGCAGTTGTGGCTTAAAGAAATAAAATCTAACACTGTTTCTACTCAAGCACATACAGTAGAGGTTAATTGGTTTATTTATGTCAATTTTCCAGAACTGGAACTCTGGAATTGGAACTATGTGAGGTGCGGTAGCTATCGTCTAAACAAGGAACAAGGGAAACATATTGGGGCTGTAAAAACCTTTGAACAGTAGTCTTCTGACACCACCTAAGAGTAGCATGTAGGTAGATAGCAATTATAGGATTTATATTGCATAGTGTACAATTTATATCTGGTGAGTAAAATGACAAATCATATCTGACCCCTTGGAAATCAAGCCAGAGATTATGCTATAAGGGTATTGCCCTTCAATACTATTCCTTCTAAATTGTTTTTTCATTGACTGTTTTGAATTACATCAAGGCAGACAGTACTTGGGATCCTTGTTGTAACCTTAGGTTGCCGTGTAGAGGAAAGGCGTTGTGTGAGGGTACTCAATTGTTATAAGTATATTCAGATAAGTACCTCAATTCAAGGACATTCAACCACTCACCGTCCTGAGCCACATGCTGACCATTATACAGAATCTAGAAAACCACCCTCATGCTAAAGTTCACTTGATGTTCATCCACTAATACCTATTCTAAAGTCGTGTAGCTCTTACCATGCTTCATAGCGTAGTAATTACAATGAGTTCATGTGCACACGTATGCACACATATACACAAAACCCCATAGACAAGCAGAGACTAATAATTACACAATAGCACTCTGGTGAGCTTCTAGTGTTGTCACTAAAGGATCTTATAACTACAGGTCATAGCCTAGTACTAAGGAGCCTTTTAGATATCTCAATGAAATCCTATTATTCTCACTATCAATACCCACCTCTGTACCATGAAGCAACATCTTGTTATTTTTGTACTTTATAAAAATGCTTTCACAACCAGGATCCTCTACTACAAGAAAGCAACCTGCCCAGTACCCTGGTACTACTAGCGTAAGAAATAGGACATTATTTCTACATGTGCAAGAAAGCTCAGCACTTTAACATTCTCAAGCTTTATCCCTTATTTCTGCTGGATCAAGTCCATACCTGACTAATGGTCTGGCCACACCAATACCCAGAACTGGAATAGCTTGAGGGCTATGTTCTACAACCACTTTGCCTCCAGATTCTGTTATGGCATATCACTAAAGCACAGGGTAGGCTGGAGATACACACAACCTAGCAGTACCAGCAGCTGTGCCAAGAGGCCAAGATTCATGAGGCATATTTCAAAACCTTTATCTCTATACCTAAGAATATCATAACAGTGGGATAGAGTAGTTGGAAGAAACCCGTGGCTATGGAGCATAGACTACGAAATATGTGGGCAAGAGGATGATAAGATCGAACTTTGACCTTCATGGTATGGATATATGGAAATACTTACAACAATGTGCTAACTGCTTGCGTAGTTCCATTGGCAAACTATGAGTAATGTGCATTACTTGTAAAAGGTTTCTTGCTCCCTCAAGTAGTAGAAGTACCAGTACGATACATGATCATAACAAGTCCTGCACTAGTTAGAAGTCTAAAAAGTTTAATCAATCTAATGCTACATGTTCACGGCCTTCAGATATACTGACTCTATGACAAAAAGAAACCAAGAAACAGAATAGGACAGGGATAGTTGATCAGTCGATAACAGTTGTATTCTAGGATCACAATTTTTAAGAATCCTTTCTGAAGGCCTTCGTTGCCATGAATCTTACCTTTAATTCTTCCAACTGCCATGCATTCTGCCAAGTCCTCAAGTATATCCAACCAGGCAATAATATTCCCACTCCCACAATATTGACAAGACACTTGGTACGGCTAGGTAACTGTACTATGTAAATTATTAGAACTGGTTTACCAGTTCTTGGCAAAATTTCACTAGCTGCTGCTGCATAGAATTCAATCAATAGACTTGTATTCCTGGTAATCATAGCTCGCTGGATTTTGGTTGGCTGAAAGAGAGTTCCAGTGTTGGTTAGGTTCGAGGAAAGAAAGGTTTCTGCCCCAGGTTCCAACATGGGGGGGATAATGAAGATAGTCCTTTCAGAATATTACATTCTGAATACGATTCTTAGGTTCACTACTGATAGTGCCAGTAATAATGAAACACTCACAGAAGCTTTAATCAAGGTATTGCGTTAACTATCTATTGAATGATGCCTTGGAGAAAACAATATTCCTTGAATGGTCATTGTATTTCCCATCATTCCTGTCATCATGAATGTGGCTTAGTGAGGAAGAGGTTTTCACATGACCTATAGTCATGAGTCATAGGTATGTTATGTTTCGCACATGACCTCATTTAAAGGTCATAGGATTCGCCCATGTGACTACTTTGGTCATATCATAGGGTTATGATGATACATTATGTTCCGCATATGACCTGATTTAGAGGTCTTGGGTTTTGCACAGGTGACCACTTATGTCACATAACTAGTTCATGATCTTTTGGTATGGCTTACAAGTGTGAGTAATATGTGGCGTGTGACTTGAGGAGTGAGTCACAAGGGCATAAAGGGCAACTATATAAGGAGATCACGAGGGCCGACCAGATAGGCGCCCTGCCGAACCCCACATGGCAGGCAACTCCCACTCCTGTCCCACAACCTGAGACGCCGCAAGGCGTGTAATGGTTGGTCTTCCCTCCCCTGTGAGTTCCGTGCTGGCGACGAGCTCCAATAATTTCATTTCCGTTTTACAACACAACTGCTTGAGAAGCTGGGATGTGTTCCTCACCTTGTTTAATTTCTTTTCTCTGTTGGATTCCCCCCCCACCCTTGTTGCTCTCCAAGACCCCCCGATGTATAGGGGTAAGCCCCCTGCGTTCGCGAATTTTAAACCTTTTCTCCGCCCCTGCCCCAACGGTGGCAAGCCCAAAGTGGCGTGTTACCTCAACCTCCCGGCCACGCAACAGTTCTCAGTTCTTCCCGTGTTTTCCGAAGCAAGAGACTGGATGGCGATGGATTTCTTTTCGTCGGTTGGTTTTTTTGATTCCTTCACAACCAGATTCCGCGTGATAAACCTTTACAGCACCTGGGACGGCTCCCCCTTCAAAAGGACCATCTCACCAGACATCGCGTTCCCCTCCACGCCCTCCCACACGCTGGTCGTAGGGGATTTCAACATCCACCACCCCTCAGCTGACCCGGGTCGCCTGTTTTCGATCCAGGACATTGGGACATCCTCACCATTTTTTGAGAAGGCTGCCGAAGTGGGCTTTTGCCTCCTGAACACACCCGGCACCCTCACCTACTTCCCCTTTGATTCGAACCTCCGCCCCTCGGTGTTAGACCTGGCATTAGCCAACGACCCTCTCTCGCCCAATTTCCGCTCCTGGTCCACACCCCTCCCCCCAACAGGATCTGACCACGTCCCGATCCTCATAACGCTCTCGGAGCCGTTGGCTCGCCCTCCTCCCCCCTCTCCATCATGGACGAAGACCGACTGGCCTGCCCTTGAGGATCGACTCAAAGACATGACGATAAACCCCCCCTCCCCGCTCCCCACGCCCAGGACCCTGTCGATTTGGTTTGATACAGCCTTGGGCAGGATAAGGTCCCATCTCCGTAGTCATACCCCTGGCAAGAGACCCTCGTACAGGTCGAAACCATGGTGGACCCCCAACCTTACAGCTCAAAGATCCGCCTTCCACTCCTCCGTTCGAGCAGCCCGGAGAGACCCCCTCCCCTCATCCAAAGAGCTGAAAAGGAAGGCACGCCTCCTGTATTTTAAAGCCATCAAAAAGGCAAAAAATGAATACTGGAAGCACTTCCTGGAGACGGCCAGCCCCCAGTCCCTCTGGACAGCGAAAAAGTTCGCGTTCGGAAAACCACCAGACAGATTCCCCCAAATCCCAGGGGCTGAGACCCCCAGTCAAATCAACGATGCCCTCCTCGGACATTTTTTCCCGGAGAAAGGCTCCTCCCCCCCCCCGCGAATCCTGCGAGAATTCAAAGATGTCCCGGTGCTGTCATCAGACGAGATATCGGCGGCACTTCGAAAGTCCTCCTCGTCCTCTGCCCCTGGACCGGACCAAATTCCTTACTCGGTCTGGAAAAAGGTCCACACGGTAAACCCGGCAATCCTCACTTCACTCCTAGGCCCATTGGTCAGATACGGTTACCACCCCCCCTCCCTAAAGAAAGCCAATGGCATAGTCCTAGACAAGCCTGGCAAGCCCTCATATGACACCCC
>JACCEG010000019.1:628785-673739 GCA_014065205.1 Tuber brumale
GTCTCTCTGTGTGCACGAGCACCGTGGGGGAACGCCTCGGCTAGTAACTTCGGGGCCTGTCTCGCTTGGAGATTTGGCCATACCCTCCTAGTCTTATGGTTCAAGTTGGGATTACTCTTGTTGGAGACCGCCTAGCAAGACACGAACACGATTACCGATAGTTGACACGGGCGCGTTCGGTTTCTGGCCCGTTCTGACGGTTGGATCGGCTTGCACCCTGCTGCTACTCCCTCCCTCGGCTAGCACCCTACTGCTCCACCCTCTCTCGCCGCAGCCCACAGCCGGCTCCCTTTCTCGGTTGCGTCGCGTTCCGTGATAACTTCTACGGTTTTCTGCTGCCAGTGCGTATCTCTGACTTGCTTGTTGTGGGGCTCACCCTGGTGCGAGTTTTCATTTGTTCTTTTTTGAGATGTCGCGGGCGGCTACCTTCTTATGTTTTCCTGCTTTCTTCTTAGTTAGGCTTCTCCTATTCTCTGAGTTCGCTTGCGAGGTAGGGATGGGTTTCTCTTTGGAGCGAGATGTGCGGTTAGGCCCATACCAGAGGGTCTTGGAGATACGGTCGGGCCAGGCGGGAGGAGGAATGGGGATTGTTTATGCCATAGCTAGCGCTGGATGCAAGTTCTTGTACCCTAAATAACAACGAATACATGGAGATAAAAAAAAAAGAGAAAAAGAAAAAAAACAAAAAGAAGAGAAAAAAGACAAAGGCCGCCCAGATAGGCCATCCTCCGTCTCCTCTACACACCCGGAGATTGAAATCAACCCTCAACGCTAGGTACTCACGAACCATCCACCTCCCCCCTCCTCACACGATGGCTTCGGCCTAGGAGTGACGGCCACCTCCCCCTTTTCCCACTGCCATCGCTTGCTCTTTTACACGGCGTAGCTTTCCTCCCTCTGGGTTCCTGTACTGCCTTTCAGCTGCCCGTTCTCGCCCCTTTCCTCGCTTAGCGTGGCCCCTCCTCACGGTCGGCGACCGCTCGCTTCCCATGCTTCAGATGGCTGGGAACTCGGTTTCTGCGGTATGCGAGTGCTACTCTTTAGGCCTGATGGTCGACCTCGCTCCTCTCCTTCCTTGGGGACCTCCCTTCTTCGTTTCCGTTTGGCGTTGGCAGTGGTGGACGCATGTCTCCCTGTCTGCACCCGCGCTGTGGGGAAACGCCTCGGCTTGTAACTTTGGGGTCTCTCTCGCTTGGAGATATGGCCATACCCTCCTAGTCTTACGGTTCAAGTTGGGACTGCTCTTGTTGGAGACCTCCTAGCAAGACACGAACACGATTACTGATAGTCGACACGGTCGCGTTCGGCTTCTGGCCCGTTCTGGCGGTTGGATAGGCTTGCACCCTACTGCTACAGGCTCTCACGGCTAGCAGCCTACTGCTCCACCCTCTCCCGCCGCAGCCCACAGGCCGCTCCCTTTCTCGGTTACGTCGCATTCCGGGATAACTTCTACGGTCTTCTGCTCCCAGCGCGTATCTCTGGCTTGGTTGTTGTGGGGCTCACCCTGTTGCGAGTTTTCCTTTGTTTTTTCTGAGATGTCCAGGGCGGTTACCTTCTTATGTTTTCCTGCTTTCTTCTTAGTTAGGCTTCTCCAATTCTCTGAGCTCGCTTGCGAGGTAGGAACGGGTTTTTCTTTGGGGCGAGATGTGCGGTTAGGCCCGGACCAGAGGGTCTTGGAGATCCGCTCGGGCCGGGCGGGGGGACGAATGGGGATTGTTTATGCCATAGCTAGCGCTGCATGCAAGTTCTTGTACCCTAAATAACAACGAATACAGGAAGATAAAAAAAGAAAAAGAAAAAAAAAAAAGCAAGGCCGACCAGATAGGCCATCCTCCGTCTCCTCTATTTTCCTCACGCTTGAAATCACCGCTCAATGCTGGGAGTTCACGAACCATCCTCCCCCGCTCTCCTGGCACGATGGCTCCGGCCTAGGATTGATGGCCATTTCCCCCCTTGCCTCACGACCCCCTTCTACTTTCTTGCGATGTCAGGGCTTTCCTTCCTCTGGGTGCCGGCATGCCTCTAGCGCTGCCCGTTCTCGCCTCCTTCCTCGCTTAGCGGGGTCCCTCCATACGGTGGATGACCTTTCGCTTCCCATGCTTCAGACGGCTGGGAATACAGTTTGCAGTACTCAAGGTCTCTTCAACAGGCCTACTGGTCCATCTCCCTCCTCCCCACGGTTGGTTTAAGTGGTGGTATCCCATCCACTAAGTGACGCTATCTCTCCGAGAACAAGGGACTACATTAGCGACGCGGTAAAACGCTTGCCTTCTGCCACCGGGGACCACCTAGAATGACACGAATACGTTTACCGAGAGTTGACACCGTTGCATTCAGTTTCCGTCCTGTTCTGGCGGTTGGATAAGCTTGCACCCTACTGCTACACCCTTCCTCGGCTTGCACCCTACTGCTACACCCTCCCTCGGCTGGCACCCTACTGCACCACCCTCTCCTGCCTCCCCCCCACACGCGCCCCATTTTCACGGTTGCGTCGCGTTCCGGGATCGCCTCTACAGTTTTATGCTGCCACCGCGTATACCTGGTATGGTTGTTGTGGGATCTATGCGGCTTGTTTTTCTTTTGTTTCTTTACAAGATGTTCTGGGTGTTTACCTTCCTATGTTTTCCTGCTTTCCTCTTAGTTAGGCTTCTCCTATTCTCTGGGTTCGCGTGTCAGGTAGGGACGGGTTTTTCTTTGAGGCGAGATGTGTGGTTAGGCCCATTCCAGAGGGTCCTGGAGATATGGTCGAGCCAGTTGGAAGGAGGAATGGGGATTGTTTATGCCATAGCTAGCACTGCATGCAAGTTCTTGTACCCTAAACAACAACGAATACAAGATGATAAAAAAAAAGAAAGCAAACGAAGGCCGACCAGATAGGCCACGCTCCCCTTCCGCTATTTTCCCCCCCCTACATTTCTACCTTATTTTCAATAACATCAGCATCCGTTGTGCCCATACGATCGAACTATCCTAAGTACAACCAGGCCGCAGCCTCACTGTCACAACAGGAATGGCTTCAGTACCCCTTCCCCCCTCCGAACACTGCTCCGCATCGGGAGTACGCTCTCCTGTTCCTCTCCTCCCGGAGCTGCTCGGACGATCCTCGTCGGACGCAGCAATCTCCAACCAACTCTTCCCCCTCATCAGTCCCATGGAGCTTGACGACCTTTCACCCAGAGAGGCCGTCATTCTTCCCCTCCTCTGCACCTCAACCCTAGCATCGAGGTCTATCTCCACACAAATTGATAAACTGGCGGTCCAGGTTCCACGCCTCTCGTGACAAGTCAACAAACTCTGCTCCCGTAAGTAGAAACCCCAGCGTGCTCCAGCACCCCCCAACCAGAATGACACAACAGCGGCATTGCTCTCCGCCATCCAGCTGTCGGTTAGAGACCTCGCGTCTCAGCTGACCACCCCCCTTCCACAACCAGTAAGCCACCAATAGCTACCACCCCAACGCAGCACACCTGCAGTCCCTGCCACCCACACGGCCCGGGCAGCACCCTCTCGAAAGGGCAAGGAAGTAGGAGCATCCCCTCTCACCACTACCCTCACAGATGTGCTGAAGTCCCCCTACGAGGGTGGGGGTAACATGGACCTCCCTTGCTACAGCACGAAAGACCAGAAATGGTACGGCGACGCCGCCGCACATGCAGTAAAATTCCCGTGCTCCTGGGAGGCCCAGACATAAAGCGAAGGGAAGTACCTCCTACTCTCAGAATTCCATCCTGTCCCGTGTACGACAGGTCAGTCCGCCGCCCCCTCTTATGCCCCAGCCGCTACAGCTGGACAGAAAAAGAAAGGAAAGACAAAGAAAGTAAAAGGTGTTCCCTCGGCTGCCTAGGTTGCGTCTGGATCGGCACCTGCCGTCCCGTCAAAAGGGCCGGGGAGCCTCCCTACTACTAGGAGACCTTTCTTTGCCCCAAGGACTTCCCCGTTCCCACAGTTCCAGTCTAACTGACTAGCCCCCTCCTTCCCAGACATTGCTGCCTCCATCCTTCGTGAAGCGCGCTGCACCCTACTCTTCTCCTTCTTGGCCCGAGTCAATGACACAGGAGGGTGACGCTTCTTCCTCTCTCCCCATTCATCTCCTCTACTGCTTACGCACCCTACTACGAAGCCCGCACGGCCAAGGTAAACCAATCCTTCCCGACCTGGGACGCTCCCTGGCTTCCTTTCTGCCTGGCCCCCAACCAAGTTCAGCTTGCAATACACCCCCTATCTATATCGTATGCCTTTTGCAGGACAATGAGGACCTCCTACAGTCTCTCCGCAATACCATCCCCAACCTCAAGAACATCCTGATCCTTTCCGCTCGCTATTTAAATCCTGACCGCGACTCCAGATTCCCCAAAAAGGCGACCTCCGTTGTTATGACGCTTGCACCTGAAGATGAGGCCAGGATGCTGGGCAACGCTTACCTTTTCTGCTCTGGATGCAAGGTGGAGTGGGCCTACACGGCTAACAGCGTCACTCAATGCCGTAACTGCGGGGAATACGGACACCATTCAGCTAGATGCAAGATTGACCACCCAGTATGTCCAATCTGCGCCCTCTCCCACCGAAAGCAGGCACACTGGTGCCAGAACCCAACCTGCCCTAAGGGCGGAAACCTCAGGGCAGTGGTCAACTGCTGCCCAACCTCCCCCTCAATGTGTGTAGTCTGTCAGGGCCGACACCCGGCTTTCACTAGAGAATACACATCGAGATCCCCGCCCCCCTCCTGCCCATCGGGAGTCCCCTGTGCTATGGAATGAGAAAGCTATGGATGCGATGAATGACTCCAGCCAGGGTCCTTCAACTGGTTCACGATCCCTCTTACCCACCTTCGCTCTTGAGGCACCCTGTCCTAGGCGTGGTGATGCCCCTCCAATGCGTCCCCCCATCCCTGCTCTAAAGCCCCAAGGAGGTGCCCTGCTGAATCCCGCATGGACGGAATCTCCCCCTCCTCTCCCCCCGCGTGAGATGCTAGAAGGCGTGTAATGGCTGGTCACACCTCTCCTGTGAGTTCCACGCTGGTGGTGGGCTCCCTTAACCCCATATCCATTCTTCAACGCAACTGCTTGGGAAGCTGAGATGTGTTTCTTTCCCTCTTTAATTCTTTCTCTCCTTTGAATTCCCCCCCTACCCTGGTCGCACTCCAAGACCCCCCCCTACATAGGAACAGACCTTCATCATTCGCTGGTTTCAAACCCCTTTTCCCCCCCTGCCGCAATAGCGGCAAGCCCAGAGTGGCCTGCTACCTCCACGTCTCCTCTACTCAGCAGTTCTCGGTCCTGCCGGTCTTTTCGGAAGGGAGGGATTGGATGGCCGCTTACTTTCATTCGTCTATTGGTTTCTTTGATTCCTTTGTTACCAAGTTTAGGGTTGTGAATCTCTACAGTACCTGGGATCGCTCCCCCTTTCGCTGGACCATCTCCCCTGTGATAGCCTTCCCCCACGCCACCACACCGACACTGGTCGTCGGGGACTTTAATGTGCATCACCCCTCGGCGGATCCTCGCTGCCTTTTTTGACTTACAGACCTCAGTGCCTCGACACCCTTTTTCCTAAGGGCTGCCGAAGACGGCTTCTCTCTCTTGAACACCCCTGGTACTCTCACCTACTTCCCCTTCGACTGTCAACTCCTCCCCTCAGTAATAGAGCTATTTTTCACCAACGCCGCTCTATGCCCCAGTTTCCAATCGTGGGACACAGCTCTGCCCCCAACCGGCTCTGACCAGGTTCCAATCCTTATAACCCTGTCTGAACATCTGACCCGCCCACATCTTCCGGCCCCGGCGTGGACGAAACCAGATTGGACCTCCCTCGAGCGGGAGGTCCGGGCCATGCAAATCGACCCCCTACCCTCTCTCACAACACCGCGATCCTTCTCCGCCTTGTTCAACACGGCGATTAGCAGACTGCGGACCATCTTCCAGCTCCATACCCCATACAAGCGGCCCTCCCACAAGTTCAAGCCACGGTGGACCCCAAACCTCAATCCGCAGAGGGCTGCCTTCTACTAGACAGTTCGGTGCCCGCGTCGCGACCCCCCCCCTCCTCCAAGCAGCAGTGCAAGGAAGTACGACTACTATACTTCAAGGCCATAAAGAAGGCCAAGGCCGAATACTGGAATAACTTCCTAAAATCAGCCACTCCACAGACGCTCTGGACCGCAAAGCACTATGCCTTTGGGAGGCCCCCAGACAGATTCCCACAGATACCAGGGGCTAACAGCCCCATGGGCATTAACAAAGCCCTGCTCTCCCACTTCTTCCCAGAAAAGCAACCCTTACGCCCTTCCACCATCCTGAGGGAGTACAAAGATATCCCAGCGTTGTCGCCGGAGGAAATCGCAGTGGCCCTCAGCAACTCCTCCTCCTCCCCCGCGCCTGGTCCAGACCAGATCTCCTACTCTGTCTGGAAGAAAGTCCACTCCTTGTATCCCAACATTTTGACTTTTATCCTCAGCCCCCTCATTCGGTATGGACACCCCTCACCATCCCTGAGGATAGCCAACGGCATCGCACTTGACAAGCCAGGTCAGCTCTCCTATGACACGCCAGCTTCATTCTGCATCATCGTTCTACTGGAGACGGTCTCCAAGATCCTAGAGAGGGTCATGGCAACCCGCCTGCCTGCCCTCGCCCGCTTTTCGGGCCTCCTGTCCCCCCACCAAACTAGATCCCTACTGACCTTGCACACCTTTGAAGCGGCAGCGAGTCTTGCTCACGTGGTTCAAATATTTATGCGCCCCCAACTCAAGGTCACGACACTCTTCCTCTGCATAAAAGGCAGTTTCGACAACCTCTCCACCGCCTTACTTTGTGAAAGCCTCGCCACTAAGGCAGTCAACCCGTACGTAGTCTCTTGGATTAGGTCCTTCCTCCACGGCCGCTCCTGGCACCTGGTCTTCCAAGGGGCCCCTCAGGTGTTCTCCGCGGTTTCAGTCAGCACGCCGCAGGGCTCCGTGATCTCCCCCCTCCTGTTCGTCATTTACGTCTCGTCCCTCCACTTCTCGATCCCTCTGGGTCTCTTCCTCTCCTACATGTACTGCTTCGCAGTAACGTTCGCCTCTGGCTCGTACCACCAGAACATCTGGTGACTGCAAAGAATCACCTCTGTTCTCCAAGCAAAGGCTGGCAGACTCGTTGTGTCCTTCTCGATCTCAAAGACTGAACTCATGGACTGGACAACACCTGCACAAAAAGTCCACCCTCCCGCGATCCCGGTCCTAGTGGGCGGGTACCTCTTTTACCCCTCCAAACTGATACTGTGGCTTGGGTACTGGTTCGAACCCTCATCCACCTGATGCACCAAAGGTACCACCGCGCACTTCACCGGGAGACTCCCTCTGGCCTAAGCGGCCTTTGCAACGATTAAAAGACTGTCCAGGCCCGGTAAAGGCCTCGCCCCCTTCCTGTGCCATAAGCTGTCATCCTCCCTCATCTCCCCAATTCTCCTCTATAGAGCAGACCTCTTCTCTGCGAGTTTTACCCTCCTGGACCGGATGTCCATCTTTTGGACATCTGTCCAAAGGTGGGTAACTAACTGCTTTTCGTCTACCCCGGTGGGCATCTTGGCTTTTGAAGCGGCTCTCCCCCCCCTTCCGCTTTTGGACCTCCACCGTCAGAGGCTGGCTGCTACCCGCCTAGTATACCTCCCTCCTGTAGCGAATCTGGCAATAGACAGGCTCCACCAGTCCTTCCCGACCTCCTCCTCCTTTCGGGGACCAGAAGACCACAGCAGTTTTACTAGAGCCTTGACAACTGTTTATGCCCCACTCCTCTGGAAGACAGCCACCCTGCACCCCCCTGTACGCAAACACCTCCAGCTGGATGCGATTGCTCACCGCACCCTCCGGTTCATCAACGCCTTGGGCCCCATCCCTGTGGCCTTACTCGACCTTCTTCCACCTGAACAACTCCCCGTGAGAGAGGGGATCCCGTCCTACCAGTCGATTAAGATGCAACTACGAAACGCCGTCGTCGGGGACTGGGCCACCCAGTTCCCCCCCCCACCCTATTACCCCTTCGCCGTATCCCTCAAACCCCACCCATTTATGGGACTGGGTAGGTTTATCGCAGGAAGGATCCACCAATTGCACTGGGCAAGAGCTATCTCGCTGCCCACCCCTCATGGTTCACTCACGACCCCTCCCCCCTCGGCTCGTACTGTGAGGGGGACGAGGAGGACTTCGCACACGCCATCTTTTGCTGCGAGTCTCGCAAAGGACCTCGCGAGGGCCATTTCCGGCGGCTCATGGACGTTGGCAGAGACAGGGCACCTTGGACCAACACAGTCTCCCTCCGCTCCTGGGCGAGATACCTTAATATGACCACTACAGGCTTTCCCCCTGGCATGGCACCTGCAGGCTGGGACCCTCCCTCAGAGACCGCCCCTCACGACACAGTGCTTACGATTCACGGCTTCAAGCCCTAAGTCGCGGCGCTCCCACCAATGTTTGACTCGCCCAGCATTTGCCGCCTCTTTGGTCCCCGGCTAGTTTTATTTTTTGTTATGATTTATGTACTTGCTTGTTTTAGTTCCTTGGGATTTCCTGTCGGCTATCGGACACCTTAGGAGGATTTTATATTTTGGCGCCGCTTTTATTTTCTTATGTGTTTGCGCGTTTGAGATTGTGGTTTTGTTTATGCCATAGCTAGTACTGCATGCAAGTTCTTGTACCATAAACAATGAATACATGATGATAAAAAAAAAACCGAAAAAAAAAGAAAAAAAAGGCCCACCAGATAGGCTCTTCACTATTCGTTCTAAGTTACTTTCTTACTTCTTACTTTATACTTTTATGAGTATCAAAACCATTACGCTCTTTACAAATATCTATCTATGAGACCAGGACTCCACTACGAGAGTTGAGTTGGAGAAAGAGTACGATAGGCAATAAGGATCAGAGACACGAGAGTGTCTCGCACCTTACCATAGGCATAGTAGTCAGAACTATCATCCAGAGAGAACAAGAGAAGTATTATCTGCCCGTTACTGAGAACTAATACCAGTTAGGGAGCGTAACATTCTAATGCGTCACTCATACCGCCGCTTCGACGATATCAAGACCGACTACCCATTCGAAGATCAGTCACCCAAGCTACCAGAAGTAGTGGACGAATCACAATGCATGGTATTGCAACCTGGACGAATGCCAGCTCCAATAACACCAAAAGAACAAGCAGTCTACAAGGAGTCCAGCTTCGAAGCAAATGAAGACAAAAGGATAGAAGCACGGGGATGGGCAAGTGGAGAAGGAGCAGGTCCTGAGCCGGGCCCTGCCCCCAAGCTCAGCCCAGAATAAATGGAACAAATTCTGCGAATCATGGGACAACACGGACCCAAAGTCAAGCCACCAGAAACATAGGGAGAAAATAGGCAGCAACTCAGAAATTGGTTGGTTGAGTTAATGATCTACTTTCAAGCCACTAACTGCCATGATAGACACAACACGGAAAACATCGTTTCCGTATCGCATCTCCTATGAGGCGATGCAAGCAAATGGCTCACACCATATATGGTAGGCAACAAACCAACGGAATGCAGAAGTTAGAACTACTTCATAGCAGCTATCAAAAAGCAATTTGGAGAAGTTGGCCCTATGGGTGCAGCCAGGATCGACATAATGAATATGGAGCAAAGATCCTGATCCATGACTGAATGCTGGAATGAGTTCAGACTCCACCAAATGGAAGTACTATTAGATGATACAATGGCATCCCAATATCTTTACCTGGGCATGTCCAGAAAGCTACAGAATGCATTTGAACACTTCCACTTTACCACCCATGCGGTCTAAGAACTATCCGCTTTGGCAATCGAGAAAGGAACCTAGCTGGCAATGCTTAGGAACCTAAACAGGAAATAACTTGCTAAATTGAAGGCAATGTCCACTACAAGGAACACAAGCGGAACATTCAGACCGGCATGGCCGCCCTACGAAGGTAGTTTAGAATCCACTATTAACCGCGAGGTGGAAAGGAACAAGGCTCAGATACGGTGACCCCTCAACTTGTCCAATGAAGAATACAAAAAGGTAAGAGAGCAGAATCTCTGCTACAGATGCGGCAGACAAAGATACCCAATCTGGGAATGCCGAAATAGACCACACGATGGGCAGAAACCGGTCACACCTGCCCAAGGCAATAACTGGATCAGACAACAGAAGACAACCAATTGGAGGGAGATGACCACGGAAGAAGATCAACTGGAAAAAGAAGACGGTCCCCAGTAAGAGATGGTCTGGTAGACACGAATGGGACGAAACCCACCGGAAATGGGAGTACGGAACAGGAGGGAACAGGTAATATCACTATGTTGAACTACTACACGCCACTACTGGAAGAAGAAGGAAATCATATTATAATCAAGACAACACTATGTGACATGAAAAAGAAAGGCACTGCAATACATGCGATGCTCAACACAGGGGCGATGGAAGATTTCATCAACAAAGAAATCTGTGACAAATACAAATAACCCCTCGCAGTGACACGAAAGAAGAGACAGGTTTATCTAGCGGATGGAAAACCCAGCACTATGGGACCAATCACCCATACAGTACAAGTACTTATGGCCATAGGCAGTCATAGGGAAGCGGCAAGCTTCCATGTAGCAAACCTAAAGAACTACGAGCTTGTCCTAGGGATGCCAGGGTTACGACAACACAACCCCATAATCGACTGGGACAACAAAATTATTATATCGCCTATCAAACGATGCACAACAGGATGTTTCAACAGTTTGCCAGTGGTGTATACAACACCAGAGAGAGAAGCGCAAGAGGAGAACCTGAACGCTAGATTCGACAAACTCGGACAAGAACCGGATCAGAGAATCAGATTCAAGCAATTGCATGACAAGACGCTGGCACCAACAAAAGGTTCCTGATAGGTGGCAGCGAATGACCTATATGCCGACCAAGATAAGGCGATCCAAGCCAGGGGTCAAGAGATGATATCAACTGCAATAGCACTAGGATTACCTGCAAGTACTTGTGGATAGATCGCGCCACGCGGCAGACTAGTGGTCAATAAGAGACTCATTACCAACACGGTGGTCAGCGATGCCGACTGTATGCGGGAAGTCAAGGAGGATCTCGCCAATCGGGGAGATAGTAACCAATAAATTGAACGACCAAATCGGATAGCGCTTTTGAAGATGAAGAAGATCAACCAAGAAGAGATACTTGAAGTACAAGAACTTCAGGACACGGGAGGAGGAACGGAGGGGTTTGGCAGCACACATAGCTAAAAAGCCAAGCCAAAAGAAGCAGCGAAGATTTGTACAACATCAGCTCCCACCTTCGGCCGATATTACAAGAGAGGAGACCTGGCGGAGATTCTCAAATGGAATGCTCAGCAAGAAAAGATAGAACTGGCGTGGATCAACACCAGCAACAAGCTGGCAATACGACAGAAACAACAACAAAGGAGAGGAAGTGGTACAACCTAATATAGCACCAATATCATCAATTCACAAACCTATTCCAGGAAAAGGAAGCAGATTGACCACCACTAAGGAGACCAGGCATGGACCAGGAGATCCATATCGAGAAGGACAAGAAGCAAAAGCAAAGAAAAAGATTCCCTCTCAAGGCCTTTACCTACTGGGAGAAAAAGCTTTGCAGGAATTATGCGGATATATTCAACCGCATATGAAGAAAGCATAGATACAACACTAGTTCACGTCTGTGGAATAACCTATCTTATTCGTTAAGAAAAAGGATGAAAAGATGAGAATATGCGCAGAATACCAACCACTCAACTAGGTAACCAACAGGGACCAATACCAGCTACCAGTGATTCGGGAGGCACTGGATCAATTAAGAGCGGAAAAATAGTTCAGAAAACTGGATATCGAAAATGTCTATCAAAATATACGGATAAAGCAAGGAGACGAATGGAAGTCAACCTTTGCAACAAGGTAAGGAATGTGCAAATATTTTGTCACACAGTTTGGCTTGACTAACTTACTGGCATTATTCCAATCATAGATTAACCAGGTACTTAACAAATTCCCGGATATATGCTGCGAATACTACCTAGACGATGTACTCATATATTCAGAAAACTTGGAACAAGACAAAGAGGATGTCAGCAATATCATGAATGAAATTCAGAAATCGGGGATGAATGTCAAACCATCCAAATGCGAATTCCCCAAGACAGCAGAAGAATACCAGGGATTTATCATCAACAGAACAGGAGTCCAAGTAGCCCCAGTCAAAATAGCAGCAATATGGGACCGGGTAAAACCAAACATCAAGGCAGACCTCCTATACTTTATGGGATTTCGCAACTACTATCTAAGGTTTATTGAGGGGTATAGCCAGAGGGCAAAACCTCTATACAACCTCACAAAAAAAGATGTTAATGGGGAATAGAGAGAAAAGAAGCAGAAGGCCTCTGACGCCATCAGAACCTGACTCACGACAGCACCAATACAGGTGCACTTCAACCAGCAAAGGGAAACAACTATTGAAACAGACGAAGCAAAATATGTCTGTTCCAGAATTTTATCTCGGAAAACGGGAGGACAGAAAATGGAGCCCCGTGTGCTATCGATCAAAGGCAATGACACTGGCAGAATGCCACTACGATATTGCCAACCAAGAGCTATCAGTGATAGTTCAAGCACTTAAGGAATGGAGACGATACATACCGAACAATGACCACCAGGTGAGAGTTCTAACAGATTACAAGAATCTTGTTCCCTTCATGACGATGAAGGAGCTCAACGGCAGACAAATCTGATTGATCGAGAGTCTGGGCAAAAACAACTTCAAAATTGAATATTGACCTGGAAAAGCAGGAGGAAAACCGGATGGCTTGACAAGAATCACAAGCGACAAGCTGCAGCATAAACAAGATGAAAGGATCACGCAGAAGAGACGAATACTTCTACCCAAAGAATACTTGGAAGCGGTGGAATGGACCGAGGTCCACCATGAGGACAACGAGGAACTGCGAAAAGTAAGCCAAGAACAGCAAGATTTTCACGAAATAACGAAAAACATGGAAAGAAGAGACAAAGAAAGAAAAGTTGTGGCCTCAGTCCTATGCGAATGGATGGACCAATATCTGTGGTGGGACAGAAAGATATGGATACTGGAAGAGGAGAAGACAAGAATGAACCTTATTAGAAAATAACTTGATGATGGACCGGCAGGACACAGAGGAACAGCTAAAACACCGGAGCTGCTCAGTGCGAAATATTACTGGCAGGGACTGAGGGAGTCAGTCAAATAATATGTCAAAAACTGTAACATATGCCAAAGAACGAAGGTGGTACAACATGCACCATATGGGCTGTTAAAATCCAACAAAGCACCAGGAATACCATTGTCATCCATATCTATGGATTTTATAATGGACTCATCTAAGGCCAATGGATATGACGCAATCTGGGTTGTGGTCGATCGCCAGACCAAAAAGAGTCATTTTATACAAACTCGAATGGATATAACAGCACTGCAGTTCACAACAACATTTATGAAGGAAATGTTTCCACTACATAAACTGCCGAAAGATATCAACACGGATCGAGGATCCATATTCACCTCAGGAATATGGAAGGAGATAATGGAAGACCTCAGAATCATAAGGAAGCTATCTACAGCATTCCACCTACAACCCGATGGAGAAACCGAATGAACAAACGGCATATTGGAACAATCTTTATGAGCCTATATCAACTATTAGCAGGACGATTGGGGCGAGTTACTACCCATATCGGAGTTTAGATACAACAATTGAAAGCAAGAAACGATCTCGATGACACCCTTCTACGCAAACTACAGTCTGGACCCTGAATATCAGGACATAGGTCATACGGCCAAATGACTGATAATGGAAAAAGAAGACCTGAGTCAATTACACAACACACTACGAGCAGAGATGAGGAGAGCACAATTACGACCACAAGAAAACTAAGATCAACGATGAAGACCGGATCTAGGCATACAACGACCAGATCAGGTGTGGTTACTACCAAGGAACATACGGACCACAAGACCATCCAAGAAATCAGATTACCACAAAATGGCACCCTCCGAGATGCTGAAAAGGATAGGTAAATGCGCATATAAACTCGACCTTCTCCCATCGATGAAAATGCCCTACTAATTCCACAACTCGATTTCGGAACTCTGTCAGAACAATAAGTTTCCTTCACAGATGATTACACCGCCTCCACCTATCAAACAAGATGGAGAACCTGAATACGAACTAGTGGAAATAATGGACTCCCTCTTGCATTATGGTAACCTTCTGTACCACGCTAAGTGGAGCAGTTACACCCCCGAACACGATCAAGAGTGCTACCCAGCTACCTACTTCACAGTTGCACAAGATGCCGTCATCTTCTTCCACCAGTGCTACATGCAGAAGCCGTCAAGCAAGTATCGAGGATGCTGCGGAAGACTGCTAGCATGTGGGTAGCCTGACGAGCCCTCCAGCCAAGGCAGCCAAGTGGGTTGCAGCAGAAGAACAAGTCAAAATCAAAAGGGAGAAAGAAGAGAAAACCATGAAGGCTGAGTTGGCCAAGGTGTCAACAACAATGAAAGATACCATTGGGTCTATCAGTGGACGGCATGCATGGACGATGAGTGCCCAGTGCCCCTAGATGGAAAACCGCGAAGCCACCTCTTTCTGAGCAAGAGGTCAGTGACAAAGCAATCACCCGCAACCTCCGCAATCCCAGCCAACTGGCCAACACAACCACAACATTTGCCCACCGGCCCCGCATACCACAAGATCTCATGGCAGAACTGCATGTGCAGATACTGCGCTTATCACTGCAGGCAACAATAGGAAGCCAAGCAGGAAACTCAAGAGGTTCCAAGGATGGGACCTGGGAAGCGGGTTGATATAAAGACATTTGTGTCCAAGGAAGAACTACGCCTGGCGGTCGAGCAATTGCGGGGATCAAGTGCACAGCTAAGGTAGGAAATGGAACAACAAAAAGAAACAATTTTCCGCCTAGAGGATAAGGGAAAGAAATTCCTGAAAAGGGTCGCTGGAGCTAGAAGGAGGATGGACATTGTCAAGAGCTCCTGCAAGCAGCAAATAACAGAGGAAGAAGTGGCCTGGTGGAAGGAACGGCTCAAGCGGGGAGCCATTATCGACAAAGTGCGTGGACACTGCCAAGACATGACCAACAACTGCAAACACTTGGGGGGTTCGCGGTCTGCCTCTGCGATGAGAGGTTCCAAACTAGACGGTTGTTGAGCTTAGGGAGCAAGGCACTAATGTCACGAATGTGGCCTGGTAAGCAACAGGTTTTCACATGACTCATAGTTATAAGTCATAGGTACATTATGTTTGACACATGACCTCATTTAGAGGTCATGGGGTTCGCAGATATGACCACTTTGGTTTATAATATGGCTATGATGATATATTACGTTTCGCACATGACCTCATTTAAAGGTCATGGGTTTTGCGCATGTGACCACATTGCTCATATGACTAGTTTATGATCTTTTAGTATGACTTACAATTGTGAGTCATATGTGGCATATGACTTGAGGAGTGAGGCACAAGGGCGTGAAGGGCAACTATGTAAGGTGGTCACTAGGGCCAACTAGACAGGCACCTTTCTGCCACCCTGCCTCAATGGTGGCACGGTGAGAGTTGCCTGCTATCTACTCCTTCCTACAACTCAGCAGTTTTCAGTGCTCTTGGTATTTTCTGAGGCGAGGAACTGGATGGCTGTTGACTTTTGCTCATCTGTTGGCTTCTTTAACTGCTTTGTTACCAAGTTCCGGATTGCAAACCTGTACAGCACATGGGATGGCTCCCTCTTTGGTCTGACCATCCCTGCAGAGATTACCTTCTCTCACACCGCTACGCCCACGCTAGTCATTGGGGACTTTAATATTCACCATCACTAGCCGGATCCCGACTCCCTCTTTTCGATTTCGGACCTTAGTGCCTCTACTCCCTACTTTGAGAGAGCCACGGAAGAAGGCTTTTGCCTCATGAACGCTGCGGGCACCCTCACTTATCTCTACTGCAATTCTGACTTGCGCACCGCGGTAATAGACTTAGCTTTTGCCAATGCCTCATTGTCCCCCAGCTTCCACACATGAGATACACCCCTCCTACCAACGGGATCTGATCATGTCCCAGTCCTGAAAACCATGTCAGAGCCTCTGGCTCGCTCTCCACCTCGGGCACCCGCATGGACGATGACTGACTGGCTTTCCCTTGATGAAAAGATTAAGGCCATAAGGTTTGACCCTCCTGCCCCTCTCCCAACGCCCCACACTTTCTCCAGGAGGTTTGACTTGGCCCTTGGCAGACTGAAGGCTGTACTCAGGCTCCACACCCCAGACAAGTGGCCCTCTAAGTGGTCCCAACCAGGGTGGACCTTCCACCTTGCGGTACAGAGGTCCGCCTTCCACTCGGTGGTCCGGGGGGCACGAAGAGACCCCCTCCCTTCTTCACAGCATCAATGCAAAGAGAAGCAGCTTCAATACTTCAAGGCTATAAAGAAGGCCAAAACCGAGTATTGGAACAATTTCCTCAAATCAACCACCCTCCAGTCACTCAGGACTGCAAAGCGCTACGCCTTTGGTAGGCCTCCAAACAGGGTTCCCCGAATACCCAGAGCTGACGACCCGCGGGCGATCAACAGAGCTCTCCTATCTCATTTCCTCCATGAGAAGCAATTCTCCAACCCACTAGGCATCATACAAGAGTTCCAAGATGGTCACGCAATCTCGGCGGATGAGATAACTACTACCCTCCGGAGCTCTTCCTCATCCTCTGTACTTGGCCCGGACCAGATCGCTTGCTCAGTCTGGAAGAGAGTACACTCTCTGAACCTCAACATCCTCACCTCCCACCTCGGCCCCCTTGTTCGTTATGGGCATCATCCCGCTTTCCTGAAGAGAGCCAATGGCATCATGTTGGACAAACCAGGAAAGCCCACCTATGATACACCCGCCTCATTTCATATCATTGTTCTCCTCGAAACCGTCTCCAAGATCCTTGAGAGCTACCTGCTGACCCGCCTCTCCACTCTGGCCTGGTTCCTGGGCCTCCAGTCCCCCCATCAAACTGGATCACTCCCATGTCTAAGTACTTGTGACGCGCTGGCCACCTTGTCCCATGTGGTTACACTTTTTATGTGCCCCAAGCTCTGGGTCTCAACCCTTTTCCAAAACATCAAGGGCAGTTTCAACAATTTCTCTCCCCCCTTACTCTGTGACAGGCTTGCCACTAGGGGAGTCAACCCTTACATGGTCTCGTAGATTATGTCCTTCCTCCGCGGCCGCTCCTGCCGCCCGGTATTCCAGGAGGCCCACCCGGATTTTTCCACAGTTTCGGTTGGCACCCCGCAATGCTTTCCATCGCTCCACTCTTATTTGTCATTTATGTTTGGTTCCTTGATTTGCCAGTCACTAGGGGCCTCATGCTCTCCTGCGTGGACAACTTCGTAATCACGGTCACCTCTGGGTCATACCGGAAGAATGTCCGGAGATTAAAGCGTATCATCAGCACACTGCAGGCGAAAGTGGGTCAGCTGGGGGTGTCCTTCTCAATTCTCAAGACGTAGCTTATGCACGGGGCAACCCCCACGCAAAAAGTCCCCCCGCTCACAATTCCGCTTGTTCTGGACGGTCTTCTCTTCCATCTTTTTAACCTAATACTTTGGCCCTGATACTGGTTCGCACCCTCAACCATCTCCTGTACCAAAGGCACCACTCCAAACATCACCTGGAGACTCGTCCCAGCCTGAGGGGCTTTCACAACAATTAAGAGACTTTCTAGGCCTGGCAAGGGCCTCGCCCCCTTCCCGTGCCACCCCCTGGCCTCCTCCCTCATCTCCCTGATTCTCCTTTACAGAGTGGATCTCTGCTTACTAAGCCTCATCCTCCAAGATCGTATGTCAGACTTTTGGAGAACTGTCCAGCGCTGAGTGACAAACTGTTTCTCGTCAATCCCGGTCGACGTCCTGGCATTTGAGGGGCCCCTCCACCTCCTTCTACCGTTGATCCTCCGCTGTCAGAGACTGGCTGCTGTCAGACTCGTATGCCTCCCTCCGCAGGCCAACCGAGCAACTGCGAGGCTCCACCCTTCCTTTCCCACGTCCTCCTTCTTCCGGGTCCATCAGGACCATGGGCATGTCACCAGGGACCTGACATGCGTCTACGTCCCTCTTCTTTGGAATGCGCCCACCCCCTCCAACCTATAAGGAAACACCTTTCCCTGGCTGCGATTGCGCACCATACACTCCCATTGATTCATATCTCTGGCCCCATCCACGTGGCCTCTCCTGACCTTCTTCCTCCCCACCAGCTCTCCTTGATGGAAGAGATCCTGTCCTACCAGTCAATCAAGGCTCGAGTAAGGACTGCACTCGCCAAGGATTAGGGGACACAGTTCTCCTCCCCGCCCTATTACCAGTACTCTGCGACCCTCTTGCCCTACACCTTCGTGGCCTTTGTGACGTTCATCGCCGGTAGGATCCACCACATCCGCTCACGCAAGAGATACCTCGCTGCCCACCCCTCCTGGTCCACTGACAACCCCACCCCCCTCTGCCTCTACAGTGAGGCGGATGAACAGGACTTCACTCATCCTATCCTATTCTGCGAGTCTACAAGGAACCTCGCGAGCGCTACCTCCTGGGGCTCACGAGCATGGGCGGAGACAGCTTACTCTGGTCCAATAAAAATGCCCTCCACTCCCTGGCACGTTACCTTAATGTTACTGCCACAGCCTTTCCTCGTGGCATACCCCCTGCGGGCAGGGACTCCCCGCACAAGCCCTGTCCCCGCGGGGTGCACCGTCCTATCCCTGGCTTCAGGCCCTGAATTACGACGCCTACTTTTAGCTTTCTTTTTCTTGTGGGTTGTTTTTATTCAGTTGGTTGGATTTATTTCCCTCTATGACTTTTGTGCTGGTTTGTTTTAGTTCCCAGGGATTTTGTCTCCGCTATCGGACACAAGTTGGAGGATTTTACAGCATGCTGTAATTTGCTTCCCGTGTGTTTGCGGTTTTGCGATTGAGGTTTTGTTTATGCTATAGCTAGATCTGCATGCAAGTTCTTGTACCGTAAATACTGAATACATGATGATAAAAAAAAGTAAAATAAGTCCAAAAATAAAAAAACCAAAAAAACGAAAGATGAGATCTGGGAAACTCATCTGTTGGTCGTTTGGATTCCTTTATTACCAAGCTTCGGGTTGTGAACCTCTATAGCACATGTGACGGCTCTCCGATTCCTCGAATCATCCCACTCTAGGTTGCCTTCCTTTACTCCACTATACCCACGCTGGTCATTGCAGATTTTAACATATACCATTCCTCTGCAGACCTGGGCTGCCTCTTGTAGATCTCGGACCTGGGAGCCTCTACTACTTTCTTTGAACCAGCTGCAGAGGAAGGCTTTTGCCTCCTGAACGCCCCTGGTACCCATACCTACTTTCACTTCAATCATGATATGTGTTCCACAGTAATCAACTTATCTTTTGCCAACTCCCCGTTGTCCCCCTGCTTCCGATCACGGGACATCCCACTTCCCCCATCGGGATCTGACCACATCCCGATCCTTATTACCTTTTCTGCTCCTCCAGCTCGCCCACCACCTCCCGCTCCAGCTTGGACAAGAACTGATTGGCTCTCTCTTGAGGGAGGGCTAAAGGCCATGAGACTTGACCCCTGTTCCCCTCTCCCAGCATCCTATACTTTCTCCACCTGGTTCGACACAGCCCTTGGCAGGCTGAGAGCTGTGCTCAGA
This sequence comes from Tuber brumale, assembly GCA_014065205.1. Classification (NCBI taxonomy): domain Eukaryota; kingdom Fungi; phylum Ascomycota; class Pezizomycetes; order Pezizales; family Tuberaceae; genus Tuber; species Tuber brumale. The sequence goes on from JACCEG010000019.1 coordinate 648,529, forward strand.
CTTTACACCCTGGATAAGAGGCCCTTCCACAGGTCTAAGCCATGGTAGACCCCCAACCTCACAGTACAGAGATCCGACTTCTACTCAACGGTCCCAGTAGCACAGCAGGACCCGCTCCCCTCATTCAAGCAATAGTGCAAGGAGGCGCAGCTTCTATACTTCACGGCTATAAGGAAGGCCAAGACCGAATATTGGAATAATTTCCTGAAAACAGCTACCCCCCAAACCCTCTACACCACAAAACGCTACACCTTCGGCAGACCTCCACACAGTTTCCCCTAGATACCCAAGGCCGACTACCCCACGGCAATCAACTAGGCTCTCCTTTCACACTTCTTCCCCGAGAAGCAGTCCTCGAGCCCACCAGCCATTCTATGAGAGTTCAATGACGTCCCTGCGCAATTGGCGGAGGAGAGAACTGCTGCCCTCCAGAAGTCCTCTTCATCCTCAGCATCGTACCCAGACCAGATACTATACTCTGTTTGGAAGAGAGTACACTCGGTGACCCCCAATATCCTCACGTCCCTCCTTGGCCTCCGTGTTCATTTTGGACACCACCCTATTTTCCTGACGAAAGCCATTGGCATCGTGTTGGACAACCCAGGATAACCCTCCTATGACACACCGCCCTCGTTCTGCATTATCTTTCTTGTAGAAATGTTATCTAACATTCTTGACAGGATCATGGCGGCCCGTCTCTCTGCTCTCGCCTACTTCCTAGGCCTCCTGTCCCCTCACCAAACTGGATCCCACCCAGGTTTGGGTACCTTCGACGAAGCAGAGACCCTGTCACATGAGGTTTAGCTTTTTATGCGACCCTAGATTCGGGGTCATGACCCTATTCCTCGATATCTAGCAAGGTTTGGACAACGCCTCGGCCCCCTAACTTTGCAATAGGCTTACGGCGAAGGCAGTCAGCCCTTACATACTTTCATGGATATGGTCCTTCCTGTACAGGCGCTCTTGCAGCCTGGTATTCAAGGGGGCCTCCCAAATCTTCTCCCCAGTTTCAGTTAGCACCCCCCAGGGCTCTCCAATTTCTCCACTTTCATTCATTATATATATTTTGTCCCTTCATTTTTCCCTCCCATCGGCGCATCATCCTTTCCTACTTGGACAACTTCATCATCATGGTTGTCTCCCATTTGTATTGGAGGAATGTCAAGAGACTATGAGGCATCGCCAGCGCTCTCCAGGCGAACACAGAGGAGCTGGGAGTATCCTTCTCGATCCCGAAGACAGAACTTATGCACGGGGTCACTCCAGCCCAAAAGGTCCCACCACCCATGATCTCAATCTTGCTAGATGGTCTGCTCTTTCGCTCCGCCAAGCTAATATGCTGGCTTGGTTATTGGTTCGAGCCCTCAACCACCTCGTGCTCTACAGGCATTAGGTTATACTTTACAAGAGGACTTGGCCTGGCACAAGGGGCCTTTGCAACTATTCAAAGACTCTCCAGGCCCGGAAAGAGTCTTCCCCCCTTCTTCTGCCATCGCCTGGCATTCTCACTCATCTCCCCAATCCATCTTTACATGGTGGACCTCTTCTCACCAAGCCTCACCCTCCTGGACCATTTGTCTGTCTTTTGGAAAACTGTCCACAGATGGATGACAAACTGCTTTTCTTCAACCGCGGTTGGCATCCTGGTATGTGAATTGGTTCTCCCCCGCCTTCCACTTTTAATCCTCCACTGACAGCGACCAGCTGCTGTCTAACTTATATTCCTCTCTCTGGAGGCCAACCCAGCAACAGTGAGGCTCCACGCTTTCTTTCCTACCTCCTCCACCTTCTGGTGCTTGGAGGACCACCGACACTTCACCAGAGGCCTGACTTCGGTCCACACTCCTCTCCTTTGGAAGACCCTCCCCTCCCCCCCTATTAGGAAGCACCCGCCATTAGACGCAACAGCACATCGCACTCTACCCTTCTTTAGTACCTCAGGCCACATTCCTGTGGCCTTGTCCGACCTCATTCCAACTGACCAACTCCCCCTGAGATGGGGAATCCCATCCTATCAGTGAATCAAGGCACGAGTGAGACCTGCACTAGCCTAGGGTTGGGCCACCCAGTTCCCCCCCCCCACCCGGCTACCAGGAAACAGTGGCCCTCTTAACCCACCTGTTCATGGGACTTGCGAGGTTTATAGCCACCAGGATCTACCAAATGCGCACAGGCAAGGGTTATCTCATGGCATACCCCTCCAGGTTTACTGACAACCCCTCCCCCCTCTGTCCCCATTATGTGGAGGATGAGGAGGACTTTGCTCATGCCATCCTACACTGCAACTCCGGCAAGGAACCTCTTGAGCGCCACCTATGGGGGCTCACCGACGTTGGCAGGGACAGCTCACTATGGACCAACATAGATGCGCTCCATCCCTAGTGTGGTACCTCCACTTAACTACCACCGGCGTTCCCCCCTTCATACCACCTGCTTACTGGGACCCCTCGCCCGTGCCCTCTCCCCGATCTACGGAGCTTCCGTTCCACGGCTTCCGGCCCTGAATTGCAATGACCACCTCTAGTTTTATTTCATTAGAAGATTTGTTTTCGTATTCTCGATAGTTGTAATTTTTTGTTATGGTTTCCATACTTGCCAGCTTTAGTTCCTTGGGATTTCATGTCGGCTATCGGACACTACTAGGATGATTTTTTTGCTTGGTACGAATTGTTTCCTTTGTGTTCGCAGATTTTGAGATTGAGGTTTTGTTTATACCATAGCTAGCGCTGCATGAAAGTTTTTGTACTGTAACCAATAAATACAGGATTCTAAAAAAAAATATAAAAAAAAGCTGAGATCTGGGAAGTGGAATGGAAGGTACCTATCTTGAAGGCATTGAGATAATAGGCTACAGGGTTAGGCTTCCTAAATATGGGCCAAAATTGACGTGACATTTTGGGCAAAATACTGCAGGCGTGTTAGGTGGATGACGAACTCTAGCATAACTAAAGGAGCTAGGTCAAATCTTTCAAGAGTGAATCTGGCACGAAGGCTCGTCGTGATAAAATAGTTAACATAAAAATTTATATTGTAGGCAAGTTTACATTGATAAGAACTCTCCCCCTTTACTTTAAGATGTCTGTAAAGTGGGGAGGCACTTCTATAGTTATATCTCACATGTGAGTGTTGGCCAACTACTTCCAACTACTATGCCTCTGAAGTACCACACTGGTTTTAATACGTGAAAGTCCAGAAGCTTATAACTGCCAATATCGTTTGACTTGGAAACTTATTATACCCTGTTATGGTTATGGAATTGTATTCCTCCGCGGAGATGACTGCGCAATTTGTTGTACCAAACAGTGGTCTTCAACTTAGTTGTCAACATAAACTATTATATTACTTCAGTCTTGTTGACTATCATTCCTGTAGTCTCTTCGGTCATGAATTGATCAGGTTCATACCAGGTCGCCTAGTGCCAATCGCTAGTCCAAGACCTACACGTCAACCTTTCAAGCGCCTCCCACTTATCTAAGTCTTGCTGTCTTAGCATGCTTCTCCTTGGTTTGCCGACCTCCATAGAGGGGTCCAATTAGTTGCACCCACCAACATGAACCTGATCTCGGAAGGATGTGGGTGGTTTCACTATGTCCTCTATGGCCTCCACTATTCGGACACCCTCATAGAGTATTTTGCCGAAAACGTCCTGTCACCGGTGGCCTCTAAATTAGGAAGCCTCGCTTTGAAGCCTACTATTTACATGCGCCTCGTACAGAGTTCGTCCGTTCGACTTCTCAGATGTTGCATAAGGCCCTCCCACATATTCGCTGTGTACTGCATGTAACTGGACGGACAGCGGTGACTGATACAGTCTTATGATGTCGGCCTCCTTGCGGTAACATTTTAGTTACCGGATGTGACTGATAAAATCATACTAATGATGTGTGGGCCTCATCAGAGGGCAGGGCAGTCATGTGGGCCTTCGGTAAATCGATGGTCTTTTGCAGTTACCGTACTCTGAGGTCTGTGCACTTTTCCTGTATCAGATTTCGATATGCCTAAGATGGAGGATGTCACAGTAGTGGAGTCTATTGAGCACATACCGAATCTATCTAGACCCTTCTGAGATCAGCTGTAGGTTGGTTGGTCCTCGCAATAGGACCCAGGACAAGAGGCAGGGGAATTTAGGTAAAGCACACTGAGACAGCAAGACATAGACAAGTTGAAGACCAGTAAAGACATTGCCAAGGCGGGCTTGCGCTTGAGGTGGCCACTAGGTAGCCTAGCACAAAACTCATTACTTCGTGACTGATGCGACCATTGTAATGATAGTCAACAAGACTAAAGTAATATAATAGTCTATGCTGATAACTAAATTTAAGGATGGTGTTTGGTACCACAAATAGTGCAGTGATCTCAATGGATAAATACTATCCTGTAAGCGTAAAAGGGTGAGAAAGTTTTCAAGGTCAAACAGTGCTCATACCTGTAAGATTTTGGACATTTGTGTATTAAAACTAGAGTGATACTGAGGCGGCATAGGAGTTAGAAGTAGTCCCCAAACACTCAGACGTGGGATGTAAATATCGTAGTGCCCCCATAGCTTTACAGGCATTGTCTAGCAACCAAGAAGAGATCTTATCAATATAAATTTATTTACTCAATAATATTTAATGTTACCTATTTTATCGTGACAGGCCTTCCTTGCGAGATTCTCTGAACCAAGATATGGGTCTATGTTTCTCAGCCATACTAGAGTTTGACATCCGCCTAATAGTATATTAACAGTTCTCCTGTTACCAAGACTTACCATATGAACTACAAGTTCACTTGAAACTCCACCCTCAGCAGACGCACTTTGCTTACATTTTCACAGCACCTCACTATCCTATTTACATTTATACATTCAAAGAAATACTTGACACAGAGCTGACTGAAATCAAATTCATTGAAACTCATGAACCCTCATGGTTCACAATGCCTTGCAAGATTGGAATGTGTGATGAATTCAATCGCATATATCATATATCACTTTGCACAAACTTCGCATTAGGTTCAACTGAATCAGAAGACCTCGTTGTGTGGAATACCCAGTACTCTAACAAACAACAAATAGACACATTAGGCCAAGAACTGAGCACTCCTTCAGCTGCACCCCAAAAACCCCATATATATACTGTAATTACATTTTGAACGTTCAGAAAAAGGAAATCCAGGTTCTCAACCTAGAATTGTATCGCCATAATCTTTCCATACCATCTCCAAAAGAATACCTGTTGCACTACCCATTATTTATCAAATTCCGCAAACCTTTTACAGGAGACCGAGAATATGGGCCGCAGGTACTGGACCAAAAAACAAACCACACCGTATTAAGCTCAAAGTTAACGGAAAAAGATTTCAATCAAATGGCAGATACGCCAAGACGTCTGTAGGGACTTAAAGAAATTACGGAAGGGGAACTAATGGATTCTAGGCATGATGGCTCCAACCTTGTGACTTCGGCCCAGTTTGCACATGTCCCCTGTACCAGCAACACCCCTCATTTTATTCAATCTCAATTTCTTATCCAGGGAGTTTGAAGGGCGACAGCCATTCACACAGAGCCATGATCATCCAGTGCATCAAGTATGCACCATATATCAAGATCACAGACCTTTATACCTTTGAAGAAGCACGCGGCCAACGTGAAAACTGTGACTAAACCCTTAGAGATAGCTCTTGCATGAATTCGGTGAGATATTGATAGCTCCATCAATTCCGCCAATCTTGCATTCAATAGGATTACAGGTGCCACCCAAGAGATTACATTAAAATTGATGGAGGTACAGCAGAAATAGGAAGAATGGCAGGACCTCTACAACAATGAGATAGCTATCATGTTGATAAAGTTAACCGCAGTAGAGTTGGAGGTGCAGGTTATACAAGTGGCAATAATCCAGGATGTGGTGGCCAAACTGGCCAAATAAGATAAGAGGCAGTCAGACCATCAATATGTAATTACTCAGTTACATGGTAGTCTAGGTCAGCAAGGGCCGAAAGACCTCACTGGTGACTGAACTCGGGAAAAATTGGTTTCAGAACTTTGCAGTGAGTTTAGTCTCTTTTGAGATCAGACAGTGGAGTGAGATAAAGGTTTCACAATAGTGTTATTAGACATACAGGCCGTTATAAAAGAGAGACGTACATCCATCTGGGTGTTGGAACAAGCGTAAACCAAAATAGGCGAATATACCTGGGAATCGATAAAAACCAAGGCAAAGGTTATCATTGAATTAGCTGACAGAGCAAAGGAACACTGAAGACCCAATCCTGTACCACTCCATTCAGTCCCCAAATAGGAAAATGACATGAACTACTATTCCCCACCAACACAGAGGGAACAGGGGAAAGGCAAAGAAGCTGCTAATGCATTCCCCTCAGAAGTGCAAGGAAGTGACTGCGAGGATCGCGACGATGATGATAACGACGATGAGGAAAGAGGAAGGTGAAGAGAAAGTCCTAGCCATAGTCAGTAAGAACAAACACCAGAACAGTCTGGCACAGCAGAAACACTTGTCAAAGGGATGGCGCCAAATATTAAGCAACCACTGTAACCACTCCCATGTTGGCAGGCCAAATCCACTCAAAACATGTATGTCTGGATTATAAACTGTACTGACTATTTTGAAAGAAATCCGCGAATATGGGCCAATGCTAGCAAACAAGTAATCTTAGCCCTCTACTGTGCCAAGCAAGATACAGTCTTTTGGTATACTATTTGGTACAGGAAGGCTATAGATGGATTTTAGTGCGAATCCCAACAGTCACAACTGGCTATGTGAATAGGCTTTGAGTACAATGTGATGAAACATTTCACCCCGATAGAAGCCAAAAGACAAGCGTTTTTGAGATATGAAGCCAATAAGGTTTGAGGGAAGTAGTGAGCTATTCCTGGTATTCATGCACAATCTAATCATTAGAGCATGGAGAACGGCAGAGTCCAAGAGTGAGGAAGTCGAAAACAAACTTCTCAAACAAATCCTACAAAGACTGTCAGAACACAACTACAATACAGATCAAGAATGGGAAGCGGTCCTAAGAGCTTGTGGTCGATCAGATGAGGCACTTCTCATGCAAGAAAAGCTTGCACAATACCACCCAACCTAGCTGAAGGTTTTCTGTGAGGTCCTAAGAGAAGACTCACAGGACTCTGAATTCAATAGCCGAAGGACTAACAAACCTTATGTCAAGACTGGTGGAGCTTCACCATGAAAAAGAAAACTGGAGAATGAGCCAGAATGGCGAAAAAAGAATTTAGGAGGTGTTGCTAAGACAAACCATACCAACTTTAACTAGGCTCATACTAGCATCCCGCAAAGTGTGATAGATACTCGTAGGTGAGAAAAGAATTGCATTTGTTGTACGAAGAAACACCAGCCCTATCAAACTTGTAGGGGAGATGCCCATATATCGGCAGCAACCGCCAGTTTAAGACCAATAAAAATGCGAATTGGTCTTGCATGATCAGGTATTGTAAAGACTAAATTAGCGCAAAGAGTCGCTACTGTCTAGGATCCCGCCCGAGGGAATAGCATCTAGGAACTGGCAGATGATGTGGAACTAACCTAAGTCAGGGCACAGACACTAGAAGTGACGGCTTTTGGGTAGTGAGTATCCATATGTAACTGGAATCGAAATGGGAACCTCCTTGCACTTGGATGTATTTGGTACCAACCGTGACAGGGATCGGGTAGTCTGCATGCAACTACGGGAGTCAAAACTAAAAATGATCTAATTAGCGCGAAGCCAGTCTCATTTGTCAAGATCAAAGGAAGTAGGCTTCAAGTGAAGGGACCCCATGAGAGACCTGAGAGCTCGAACATAAAGAATCAATATATGGAGAGTCTTGTGCCAAAGAGAGGATCATCAGCATGTCTACATGACATGAGAGCCATCAGTACCAGGTTCCTCGAGTTGTCTAGTAGATGCTCACTACTCGTGTGCAAGCAAGTTACTAGACCAAGCTGCGGGAACATAGCAATGCCAGATCTACTTGATTATAATACTGGCAGTTGGACAACCGATATGCGACATTCCACCAACCACATGATTTTGAGTCACTTTATATATATGTACTGTCTTACCTGCTGGCAAGAGCATGGAGTAGAGATGTACTGCTTTGATGTGCCAGATCCCCATGAGGTAGCTGGACGGATAACCGAAATCCTAAGGAGAAGGATTAGTGAATACGTGAACCGAACACCCTGCCACTAAAATGGCTGATAACAGTCTGAGAATCTACTTTAAGCCTAGGTCTCAAGTGGGGAAAGAAGGCATCTAGCCTGAAAACTGGTAGTGCTCCAGTGCATAGTGATGAAAGGCCGCTTAGTACATAGAGGCAGATTGTTAGAGTTGATAAGTTACTGGTTTGTCTGAAGAGCCCTCAAAGGTCGAAACTAAGCAGGTATAGTAACAAACATTTGGTTACTTACACCCAACCCAAAGGATGCCTAAAGGCAAGAACCAGGAAAATCTAAGCAGGACTAAGCACGTTCAGTTATATTCTCTAAAAGCAAAACAATACCACTGTCAGGAGGCGATCCCTTACCTCCATATACATGATAAGCGATTCATAGTTAAAGCCTTATTAGACTCGGGATTCAACCTATTGTGTAGCACTAAGGACCTAGTACAAAATCTTCGCATTCGTGAAGTTGAATGCAACAATGCAGGCGATATTTTGAGCTTTGATGGATCGATCATCAGCGACCTCAGGAGGGAAGTGTTATTCCCTACATATAAAATTGGAAATAGAAAAGAATCAACCCATGTCTGAAGTGTCATGTGACGTGGCTAAAGTGGGTGAGGATGGAATCATAATTCCATTTGTTGGGTGGCATCGTAAACACCTAGTGTCTCACATATAATACGCAGAAAATTGGATTTCAAGCAAAAAAGGTTTCGGAAAGTCTGTGGAAGAAGATGAAGGGATAGCGGATATGTTCAAATACGACACATCAGCTACTTGGAAACCGTAGACTTACTGCATCAGACAAATCGGAACCCGTCGAAAATATAGTTGAACTCGCATCATTACCAAAGGAATACTGGCATTACAAATACTTGTTTGAAGCCCAAATGGGAGAAAAACCTGCCCCTAGATGAACCTTTGACTATGAACTTAAATGGGTGGAAGAATTGACACCAGCTTAGAGGCTGATATATCGACTATCTGAGAAACCGTGTAAAGGTCTAAGAGAATACTTGGAACTCAAGATCAAGCAGGGAAAGACTACCGGAAGTCAATCCTTGGCTGGAACATTCATATTATTCATACCCGAAGCAGAGGAAACATTACATCTAGTTCTGGACTACATAAATCTAAATAACTTTACTATCTTCAGCAAACATCCACCTCCATTATTGTCCAAACTTTGAGATCGAGCAGCCAGCGCAAAGACCTTCACCAAGTTAGCCCTCATAGACAGTTACCACTTGATTAGGATTAGGAAAGGAGATGAATGGAAAACAGCTTTCTGGACGAGATATGGACACTACGAATATAAGGTCATGCCATTATGATTGGTCTATGATCCTGTAACTGGCCAACATATGAGAAACCAAGTACTTCAAGAATACTTGGACATGAGAGTCGTATTTTATTTTGACCAGATCCTTATATATTCAAAGAATGAAAAGGAACATATCGAAACTGTCAAGGGGGTTTTACTCAGCGTATCAGACTTTCAATTATGTGTATCGCTAAAGAAATGATGCTTCCACCCCAAAGAAGTAGAATTCCTAGTCTACATAGTGGCGGTCGATGGGGCGTCTATGAGCACCTGAAAGGTGGAAACAATAATGGTTTACAACCTATCTAGGTCAGTTAAAGATGTGGGAGTTGTTATTGGATTCGTTAACATCTATTAACAATTTATAAAAAGCTTTGCTGCTAACTGCAAACCGATAACTGCAACTCTGCGGGGAAATCCACAGGATTTTAAATGTGGGGTGCAGGAGAAATACTTCTTTCAAAGAGACAAAGCACTGATTCACCACAGTCACCATACTATGCGAACCTTTACTAGAAAGAAAAACAGAAGTCATAATCGATGCTAGTGATTTCACACTCGGTTGCCTCCTTTCTCAATACTTTGACACAATACTACTTCCAGTAGTGTTCCATTCATGCAAATTGAACTCAGCTGAGCGAAATTGGGAGATTTATGATAAAAAGCCCCGCGCAATTCTTGAATATTTAAGGAATGGAGATACTACCACATCAGAATACAAAAACCAATTACAGTCTTCCCCAACCATTAAAGCCCCCCATATTTCCTCACATCAAAGGTCTAATGTGGCGGACAGATTCAATGGGCTCTGAGACCACTGGAATACAATTTTCATATTGTATACTGACCTGGCATAAAGGGCTGAAAGTCAGATACATCCAGCAGACGGCCGGAGTATAGTCTCATAGAGGGAGCTAGATATATTGTAAACACAAAATCTTCAAAGGCGAGAGTTTATTATTATTGTTGGTAGCCAGAGTAGGTGATGAAGTCGAAGACAGTAATGCGGAAAAGGACCTAGATTTGGAACCTCGAAGTGGTGGAAGGGAACCCACGATTAGGGTGAAGAGAAGGAGTAAAAAGCCATACTTGCCAACAACGGGCTTAAGAATGGTAGCAGGACATAATCTGAACACCATAGAGGATGACATTGTCACAAAATATGGACAGGCATTAATAAGAACTGGGATAGCCATAGGGCTACCCGAAGGAACATATGGAAACATTGCACAAAAAAGAGTGTTAGTGGTTCCAAATGGAATCTCAACCAGAGCTGGAGCAATCAATACCAATTAGACATGCAAACTGAAAGTCGCACTATTCAACTATAAAGATACGAACTGCCAAATAAGCACACGCAATCGCATAGTTCAACTGGTGGTAGAAAAAATCAATACGTCAGACATGATAGAAATAGACGACTAAGAAGAAACACAAGGCGGGACTGGTACATTCGGAAGCTCAGATATATCGACAAGGTCTATGATAGTCAAAGGACAAGAACCTATTATCACTTACCAACCGGTATTGGCTAAAGACAAAGAACACAGGTATGACAGTTGAGAAGTGCCTGAAAAAGTTCTAATATCAAATGCCGTTATCTTATAAAAAGGTAAGAAGCAATTCAATTCGGAATTGTTAAGCAAGATACAGGCAGCTATCGAGACAGAAGTAGCTTAAAGACAACTGTGGAAAAAACTCATTAGACTATGAGACATAGGAAAAGATTTCCACAAAGATTTGATCTTAACCAATGATCTACTATATTATAAGCGAGGACTATTTATACCAAATAGTCAGGTACTATATACAAAGATTACAGAAGGATGTGATAATACAAAGGTTGCTAGACATTACAGATCAGGGAAGCCCAAGGAAATTATTATGCTAGACCTTTACTGAAAAGGACGCACAAAATGCATCAACGACTCGGGACGATATTGCGATGAATGCTAAGTTCACAAATAGTGTAGATATGGTAAATACGAAGTATGGCAATTACTTTAAATACCTTGCGAAACATGGATGTCCATCTCAGTGGATTTGATCACACAACTGCCAGAGTCGCCGAGATGCAGTCAGATAATGGTAGTAGTTGATCAATCCACGAAGATGGTATACTTCATTGGACTACAAACATCAGCTACCGCTAAAGAGGTCACAAAGACAGTCTTTAAGGAAGTCGGGAGGCGACATGGCCTGCCAACCAAATTGCCTGCAATATGGACTTAAAGTTCACAGGAGAATTCCGAGAATCCCCTTCCAAAGCGCTGAAAATTAAGGGATGAATGTCCGCGGCATACCACTCTTAAACTGACGGACAAACAGAATGTACCCACCAAGTGCTGCAAGGATACCTGCGAAGTTTTTTCAACTATGATTACGATGTCTGGTATCCGCTACCACCTCTAGCTGATCATGCCTATAACAATTCGACTACCAATCCTTATAGGATGTCACCATTTTGTATGAGCTAACAATTCCATCTACAGACAAAGTGGATGAAGAAGTGAGAGGCTCAAAATCCAGGAGCAACACTCTATGTGAACTGAGTTAAGATGATATGTGAACAGCTCCAGGGTTACCAGAAAAGACAAGGGAAGGAATGTCGAAATACTAGGACAGGCAAGCTAAACAACAGCCGCACTTCAAGATTAGGGACAAAGTAATGTTAAATGCAAAGAATATCTGCACCAAATGAAAATGCAAGAAGCGAAGGCTGAACCTGAATATGGTCCCTGCCATTTCCTTGAAAAATAAAGAGCAAGAGCGTTCAAGCTCAACATATTCGATAGATGGTCCATTTATCCCATATTCCATGTTACATTATGTGAACCATATTGTGAATCAGTTCAAGAGACTAGTCAACAATCCCCTACAGAACCGGAGGACATTGATGGCGATCTACAATGGGAGGTTGAAAAAATAGTTAGTAGTAAGATATGATCTTGCTGAAAATAGGTACGGAAACCTATCAAGAAAAGGGGCAGCTATAGTACTGTGTCAAATGGCAAGAGTGTTCAGAAGATGAGACCAAATGGGAGCCAGCCACCAGTATGGAAAATGCTGAGGAAGTTGTGGAAAACTTTGATTATGAAATTGTGGACATACCAGAAAGGGCAGAAGTAAGATAGTCAGGGAAAGGTTTTCCTACCGCTGCCAAGTCAACATGGAAAGTTTTTTACCTTGATCACACTCAGTCTTAAAATGTATTAAGAAAAATTATAAAAGTTATAAAGGTACTCAAGGTGAAGCCTAGTGGGAAGGAGCTCATGTTAGACATATCGAATTCTTAGACAAAAAAGTACAGAGATCTCATGGAAGGGTAACTGCCTACAGACCCTCAATTTACCGATGCCAACACCCCTTCTGGTGCACTTACAGGGCCCTCACGTTATTAGCGAGATTTCAAGAGTTGCATCCTGTATCTCAAATGTTACATCTATGAAGTCCACTGCATAATACTATGTAAGTCACTGCCATCTGTCTGACTACCTGCTGTTTGCAGGATATACGAGAGATGACCTCTGGCCACATCTGGGAAGTGAAATGGAAGACGTCCGTCCCGGCTATATTGAGATAATAGGCTTCAAAGTTAGGCTTCCCAATTGTGGGCCGCAGGTGGTGGGACATTTTCGTCGAAATACTCACTGAGGATGTCCCAGTAGTGGAGTCTATTGAGGACGTACCAAATCTACCCATACCCTTCTGAGATTGGCTGCAGGTTTGGTGGTCCTAGAAATAGAACCCCACTACAGAGGCAGGCAGACCAAGGGGAAGCAAGCTCAGACTGTAAGATCCAGATATGTCGAAGACCCATAAAGACATTGACAAGTTGGGCTTGGACTTGCGATTGGTCCTAGGTGGCCCTGCATGAAACTGATTAATTCAGGACCATAGGGAATACTGCAATGATAGTCAACAGGACTAAAGTAATATAATAGTCTATGTGGATAATTAAGTTGAAGGCCGCTATTTGATATAACAAATAGCTCAGTCATCTCAATGTAGGAATACTATTCTATAACTGTAAAATGGTGCGTTAAGTTTTAGGGTCAAGCTGTACAGCCGTGTCTAATAAGTTCTCGTATGGTCTGTAGCAATGGCTGTTTTGCCATATCACCCGAACATCGCGGTACAACCATGGCCCTACCACATACCCAAATAGTACGCTAAGACTGAATCCGCGAAATTCATGCCATATATAAATATACTGATATGGGGTATGATAAAATTTCTAAGTTGATGAACCTCCCCAAATCAACTGTTTTATAAGTGATCCAAAGTGACAAAATTCATGATGGCAACACCCATGATGCTCCCAGAGCTGGCAGACCCACCAAAATTACTAATATCAAAAGGAAGGTAATTCTTGATATTATTGATTCTAAGCCTCATTTAGCACTAAGGGATATTACCCAGAAGGCTAATGTTGGTCTTGGCAAAGATACTATGAATAGGATCTCTAGAGAAGCTAGTTTTAAGCTCAAAATACCTTGAAAAAAGCCATTTTGAAGGAAAGGACAGAAGGAGAAGAGAAAGGGGTTTGCAAGGATGAGAAGAAACTGGACAAGAGCTTGGAAGTGAGTGGTTTTTGTTGATGAAGCCACCATTGAATATGACGCAAATCTAGTGGCAAGAAAAGTCAGACTTAGACCAGGTGAAGAGTGGGAAGAAAAAAACTTAAAGCTTAGCTTTAAGTCAGGATGCATCAACATTGCGGTCTATGCTGCAATTATGCATGGAGGGAAGACAGAGTTAATTGTTGTGAGGAAAAGGACTGAGGAGTAGAGGACCAGCAAAGGTGATAGACTTGGCCTCAATGTACACCAATATGCAACTGAGATACACCAGCCATATCTTATCCCTTTCATAGAAGGCATAAACAGAGCTCCAGAAACCATCTATATGGCTGCTGATAATGCATCATGGCATGCTAGATTGGAAAACAAGAAATTGCAGGAGGAATGTGCATATAAAAGATTACCTTGGCCTCGCAACTCACCAGATCTCAACCCAATTGAGAATGCCTGAACACTTCCCAAAAGAGCCCTCAGAAAGCGATTCTCCAAGGAGCAAAGAAGGCCCCATAGTGCTGCTGAATTATTTCATGCAGCAAAGGAGGAGTGGAATCTGATTCCCTAGGAGACCTTGGATGGGTGGATTGAGAGGATGCCTGAAAGACTTCAGGCTCTACTAGATGCAAATGGAGGTCATACAAACTGGTAGCATTATTAAATTGATATTTTCTATTTCTACTATTATGTATTTTTTGATTGAGTTCATATCTTTTTTTTTTTGTGGTCAACTTTACTGTTCATTGTGGTAGTACCGTTGCCGGCGACCATACGAGAACTTATTAGACAGGGCTGTACTCACACTTGTAAGATTCAGGACATTTCCCTATATACACTAGAGTGGTACTTTGGTGGCATAGTAGTAAGAAGTAGTCCTCTAACACTGAGACAGGGGATATAAATATTGATGTGCCTGCTGAGCTTTACCCACATCATCAAGCAATGCAGAAGAAATCTTATTAATAGAAATTTGTTCCCACTATAATCTTTACCTTTACCTATTTTATCAAGACTAGCCTTCCTCAACAGATTCTCTGAACAAAGATTTTGTCTTATCTCCAAGTGTTATACTAGAGTTTGCCATTTGCCTAACAATGTCTATGATCAGCGATACCAAGTCAAAGTCCTGTCGGACTCAAGATCCAACATGTTCCTCATAAATATGCCCCTAGTTGAAGACCTTTGTGCTGCTATAGTTGAATACAATAATGTAGTTGATATCTTAGACTTTTATGACTTATCAGCAGCCTTAAGAGTAAAATGTTATACCCTACATGTGAAATCAGAAATAGCAAAGAACGGAGACATATCTGGGGTATTGGGTAAAGTTGTTCAACCAGGTTATTCGGGAATAATTAGTCCTTTTCGTTAGTAGCATCATAATAGCTGAGTGTCACGCATAGAGGATACAAACAAGGGGACATATGCTACAAATGGTTGTGAGAACTGTGTGGAAGAAGTAAGTTGATAGCACATATGTACGAATAGGATGAATCAGTCATATGGGATCCCAACAGTTTCCAAATCGGATTTATCAAAACTGCTGAAAATACTGTAGAACTGAATATGTTACCAAAGGAATACTAGCACTACCAACATATGTTTGAAGCCCGGATGATAGAAATGTTTGGCCCAAGGTGAATTATTGATTATGCAATTGAATTGGTTCCAGGGTCAACTGCCCACTGGGGACTAATATACCCATTATCCGAGAAACAGCTTAAGTCTTTGCAAGCATACTAAGAAACTATAATCACATCAGGTAATATTACATAGAGTCAATTGCCCACCAGAGTACTTGTGCTATTCGTATACAAATGTGATAGAAGACTATGCTTAGTTGTGAATTACTGAAATCAAAGAAGATTACCATCCTCAACAAACATTCCCTTCTATGAATATCTGAACTTCAAGACCGCGTAGCTCCTACTAAGATCTTTTACCCAGTTAGACCAAAAGAACTGCTACCACATGATTAGAATTAAGGATGGTGATATATGGAAGAAAGCATTCAGGATGAGATATGGACATTACAAATACAAGATCAGGCCATTCAGATTTGTCACTGCTCTTGCAACATTCTAAGATATGATGATTCTAGTGCTTAAAGAATACCTGGATGTCTGAGGCATATGATATTGCGACAATATTCTAATATGCTCTAAGGACAAAAAGGACCATATCGAAGTAGGCAAAAAAGTCTTACAAAGACTATCTGATTTTCAATAAGCAGTATCACTAAAAGGTGCATCTTGTATGCCATGGAAATGAAATTTCTAGGCTATATTGTGGCAGTGGATAGGGTGTCCATGAGTATCAAAAGGATGGAATCCATAATGGTTTAGTAACTAGTCAAATTGGCCAAAGATGTGCCAGTCTTTATTGGATTTACAAACTGCAGGCGATGATTGATAAAAAGCTTTTCTGCTATTTGCAAACCAATAACCGAGACAGTATGAGGAAAGCTGACGAATTTCAAAGGGGGCGTGGAGCAGAATACAGCATTTGAAGAGCTAAAAACAAACTTCACAACAGCTCCTGTACTACGCGTATTCTTTCCAGATACAGAGACAGTAGTCGAGATGGACACTAGTGATTTTGCACTTCGTAGTGTTCTTTCTCAATATTTCCAGAAAGAACTACATCCAGTGGCATACAATTCCCGAAAGCTAAATTCTGCAGAACGCCACAACAAGATCCACAATAAGGAACCACTTGCAATTCTGGAGGTATTCTAAGAATGAAGACCTTACCTAATCAGAATGGAAAACCTGATTACAGTCTTTACAAACCATCAGAACATATAATATTTCCTCACCTCTAAAGTCTAGAGTGGCTGTCTAATCAGATAGGCGTAAAGATTGGTGGAATACAATTTTCGTATTGTATACAGACCTGGCACAAAGGGGGAAAAGCCTGATGCATTAAGCAGATGGCTAGAGTACTCTCCTAAGGAGGGAGCTACACATTGCGAAAAGAAAATTTTAAAACTAGCAAGTTTCATGGTTTTGTTAGTAGCAAGATTGGGCAATGAAGGAGCAGACAGAAATGTAGAAAAAGATTTAGATATTGAACCATGCAGAGAAGGAAAAAAACCTGTAGTGAGGGTAAAAGGTCTGAGCAAGATCGCATATCTGCCAAGGAAAGGCTCAAGGATGGCGGTAGGTTACGCCCTATTTGCCATAGAGGGCGGGACCGACCCAAAATGAGAATAAGGACTAATAAGGACGGAGATAGCAGTAGGGCTACCCGAAGGAACATATAGAAGAGTTCCTTCAACAAGTAGACTCGCAGTTTGTAGTTGAATCTCTACCAGTGCTGGAGTAATCAATGCAGAGTACACTGGAGAACCCAAGATCTTACAATATAACTATAAGAATATAGATTTTCAGATAAGAATGTGGAAGCACATAGCCCAACTAGTTGTAGAAAAGTTCGATACCACACACATCATAGAAGGAGACAGAATAGAAGAAACTAAATGCAGCACCGCAGGATTCTCAAGTATGGCTATAGCGATAAGAGCCATGATAGTCAGAGAACAGGAACCTAGCATCAGTTATCTGCAGGTATTGGTTAAATACCATGAATACAGGTATGACATCGCAGATGTACCAGAAAAGGTACGAACATCAAATGCTATCATCCTATAGAATCATCTTAAGCGGTTCATTCTTGAATTCTTAAGCAAGGTACATAAAGTTATCGGAACTGACCTAGCTTTTAGGAAGCGCAGAGAAGAAGTTACAAAATTATGAGACAAAGCAAAGTATGTCCTCAATGATTGGACTATAAATGATGATCTACTATATTATAAGCAAAGGCAGTTTGTACAAGATAGCCAAATACTATATACTAAGATTGCAGAAGGATCTCATAAAGCAAAAATTGTCTTACATTTTGTGAAAGAAAAAAACTTGGAAATCATTATGCGAGACTTGTAGCGGAAAGGACTTGCAAATTGGGTCAATAACTAGTTATGATCCTGCAATGAATGCCAGTATAACAAATCGCTTAAATACCCTAAGTATAGATTGTTGCAATCCTGGCAAAAACTCTATGTACCATGAGCATTTATCTTAGTGTACTTTATCGGACAACTACCATAGTCACACGGATGTACTCAGATTATTGTGATAGTTGATCGCTTTACAAAAATAGCATACTTCATTGGACTACAGATATCGGTAACCACTAAAAATGTCGGGAACACAATCCTAAAAGAGGTCTAGAGGGTACACTGCTTGCCAACAGAAAATGTCTTGAACATGGACTTAAAGTTGGCAGGATATTTCAGGGAATCCCTTCAGGCATTGGAGATTAAGCAAAGAAGGTCCATAGTATACGTACCTCAGACCGCTGGACAAACGGGATGTACCAACCAAGTGCTGAAAGGATACCCGTGAAGCTTTCTCCTCTATGATAAGGACGACTGGTATCAGCTTCTACTATTAACTGAACATGTGTACAGTAATTCTGCTACAAATGCCCCAGGCATGTCACCCTTTTATGCGAACTACAGATTTCACCCAAAATCAGAGATGATGAAAGAACCAGAAGCTCTAAATCTTGGAGCAACACTGGACATGAAATGGATTAAGACGATATGTGAACAAGTGAGATGGTTATTAGAAAAGACATACGAAAAATATATGCAAGAGACAAAAATCTAAGAAATTATATCTCAAGCTTTACAGACCTTTTCAAATCTTAGAAAAAAGAGGATCCTAGGCTTTCATGCTTTACATATCTGATAGATAGAATATCCGTCCTGTATTCAATGTAGTACTGGTAGAACCTTATAGGTAATCAATCTATGGCAATCATCAGCAACCACTCAGAGAACATAAAAATATCGAGGGAGATCTTCAATATTAGGTTGAGAAAATTGCAGGAAGCAAGATACATTCTTAGTAGAAAATGATGAGGCAGCCGATATCAGGAAAGGCATAAACAGTGGTACTTCATAAAATGGCAGTGGTATTCTGAAGATGAGAATATGTAAGAGCCCGCAATGTGCGTGGAAAATGCAGCAGAAGTTGAGGAAAGTGTTTATTGCGAAAATACTGACATGCCAGGAAGGGCAGAAGTAGGATAGTAAGGAAAAGGCTCTCTTACCATGGACAAGTAAACTAGGGAGGTTTTCTACCCTAACTAGAAAGAGTCCTAAAATGTATATACAATGTTTACAAAGGCATTTGAGGTGAAGCCGGGTATGAGCGTGCTCATGTTAGGCATATGGAAATCTGAGACAAGCTCGCAGACCCACTGTAGGATGATTTCACGAAGTCCCTTGATTTTCTAGAGAGCCAATACCCCTGGCCGGCCCACTTATTGAGCCCAAATATTATTGGTGAAATTTTGAGAGTTGTGTTCTATGACTAAAATGTCTTATTAATGAATCCTACTTGATAATAGGATATACCTCAGCGCTGTCTGTCTGACCGCATGCTGTTCACTGGATATATAAGAGGGGGCCTTTTGTGATATCTGGGCAGCGGTACTACAGAGGTTCATCATAGGCACATGGAGGTAGTGGTCTTCCAGGTTAGGTTTCCTCATGATGGGCCAATAGTAACTGGAAATTTGTGTGTGATACTCAAATAGGATATCATAGTGGCTGAATCTACCTAGGGTATACCGAATCTACCCATACCCTACTGAGATCAGCTGTAGGTTGGTTGGTTCTAGTAATAGGATCCGTCCATGGAGGCAGAGAGACCAAGGGGAAGTAGACTCAGATCAAAAGACCTAGATAAGTTAACGACCCTGAGGATGTTGACATACAAGGCTTAGACTTCCGATTAGCACTAGGTAGCATGACATCAAACTGATTACTTGATAACCAAAGAGACTACTAGAACAATAGTAAACAAGACAAAAGTAATGCAATAGTCTATGCGGTCAACTAAGTTGAGTACCACCGTTTGGTATAACAAATAGCACAGTCATCGCAATGAAGGAATACTATTCCGTATCAGTAGAAGGGCGTAAGAAGTTTAAAGGTCAAATGGTAAAGGCACCTATAAGATTCTTGACCTTTGCATATTAAAACTAGAGTGGTACTTTGAAGGCATGGTAGTTAGAAGTAATCCACGAATACTCAGATATGAGATATAAATATTGAAGTAGCTTGTGAGCTTTACAGGCATCATCAAGCAACACAGAAGAAATCTTATCAATATAAAATTGTTTTTGATATAAATTTTTACCGTACCTGTTTTTCAACACAAATATTCCACGAGAGATTCCCTCATCAAAGATTTTAGCCTACGTCTCTCAGTCATACTAGAGTTTGGCATCCACCTAACAGATGTTGTATACTGAAGATACAGAATATGGTGTGATTCTCGTTATGCTAAAGGCAGGAATCTATATCAATACCACCCTGCTTTCACTGAAGATAATGCATAGTGGAAGTACTAGTGGTACAGTTATCATAGGAGTAGTTCACTAGCGAATTGTAAATCCTATTTCTGTTTCTGAGACAGAATTCTATCATTCGTACCACCAGGATTAGCTTGCCTAAAAAATAGATCACCTTATTTTATTACTCAGTTAAACTTTGAAATTAGGATTAGACATACCATACCAGTATTAATCAGGAAATACCAGCCGAGATATGAAATTGGGTGTTTGTTAGGCATTCGGGATTAGGCATATAGGTACAGATATTTGATTGGAATCTAGCTTTGGGCATATAGCATTGTATGTATGGTCGTGGATATTGCTTTTGAGATATAGCTAGGTATATTACCTGCAGCATCTCGTTTGGTGCTGGGCTTTAGGCATGTGGTCATGGACTTATAGTCGGGATGAGAGCTTTGTGTATATGGCTTTGAGCATGTGGCTATAGGCATTTGATTGGGTTATAGCTTTGGGTAAATGGCTTTAGACATATAGTTCAGTGTAAGGCTTATGGCTATGGGACGGTACTATTGGACATGTGGTTGGGCATATGAATTTTGTACTGTGTAATTGGTAATATGGTATATAATAAACCCCACCAACCGATGCACATGAATTACTGTAGTATGAAATTGAGTTTAAATCAAGACAAACTCTGCATTATATGGGAAACAGAATCCTCCTCGCATACATTCACTAAAAATACATCTAACCTCAGACCAGGTAATATGAAAAAGGATTAAGCTTAAGAATACATGTATTGCTGTAAGTTGAAAGTAAAAAAGATAAAAAAACAAATCAAGAGACAAGGTAGAAATAGGAAAAATTGAAGTAATTGTACTCTGAACTAGAAAGATCAGAGCAAGAGTACAGAGCTAGAGTTAGCAAGTGGTTAGATGATATAAAAAGCAAGTAGAAGTATCAAAGATACTTTGATAGAGATATCAGGGAATTGGAGGAAGGAGGTAATGTGGATGGTAAAGGAATCCAAGATAGGAGGAACAGACAAACTTTACAGTGACAGAGCAAGAGATAAGGGCAAGGAGAAACCTCGGAAAAGGCAAGCAAGAAATATGGACAGAGCAAGAAAGACAAAAGTAAATGCGATGAAGCAAGAGATGTGAAGAAAACGTGCGAGAGTAAGAGAGGTAAAATAAAACTCGTAAAACCAGAAAGGCAACAATCTCAGGGCAAACTAAGAAAAAAGGAAAAGGAAAACAGGGATAGTGTAAGAATAAAAAGTTCAGAAAGAGTGCAGAATTATTCTTGGGCTCCATTCTTCCATACCTGGAGAATTTCTGGATGGCCTCCCCTAGGAGAGCAAGCCTATTTATCTTACGGTTAATATTACTATCTCAGTGAGGTTGTTTTCTTTCTTTAGAGCATTTTCCCTTATAGCCATCTCAAGATCAATGTGCAGCCACGTATTGCGAAGAAGAAACCCCCGCTTCTGGCTAACAACATATTACATTAGTTTTGTTTTACTTGCGTGGGCAGCTACAGGAGTCCCTACGGAGGGTTAGCTTACCCAAGTAGCTGCTCTATGATCTCTTATGTGCTAGCAGGAAAAACTATCTTCCGCGACCTCTCATGAAAGCTTACCACTTGAAGTACTGGAATTGGGTCGACACAGGTTCCAGACACCACTTGTTTTCCTATCCGACTGCCAACCTTCCTCTATCTCACTTATCTGGACATTCAGATCTCCAGCCTTGAGAAACATTGAGAAGAAGGATTTTGCCTCCTCCATCCCCTCACCCTTCATATCCTCCTCATGCACTCTCTGACTCCCCATCCTGCCACTCTTGTCCTCCAAATCTTCAATGTAGACCTCATCATCAGAGTTCTTACTACCATTACTTGCATTATTGGCATACTCAAACAGGTCAACAAAGTCTACATCCTCATCCTCATCATCATCCTCTTAGTCTTCGCAGACCTCCGTGTTTCATAAAGGCTACTCCACATACTTCCTCTAATGAATCAAAGCTCTAGCCCCAGCATTGATCTTCTCCTGACAGACTATCATATCCAAATCCTCTTCCATATCCTCCCCTGTAAGATCGTACACAGACATATTACTCGCCATGCGGGTACCCATTGAGAGACTTGTTGGGACTCAGAAAACTAGCATATTAGTATATATGTCACTAATCGAACTAGGACATCCCTTAAGTAAGGTTTAATAATCACTTACTTGATTGTATCATACCCGCATTGGAATCTCTTCTGAGGGCAATCCTAAACCTGAGTCTCGTGTACTTGAAAGAGGAGTTCCTTCACAGTTCATTCACTTGTAAATGTTACAGCTAGTAATAACGCTGGGACTAACACAAGGAGACTGTTAGCACAAGACAATGTAGATCCAGTCGCAACACAGAGCCATTCCGCCACCGTCCCCTATAATATATGACCTTATCAGAGAAGACTGACTGTAGGAGAGGGGGCCCTCGGCGTCGTTGGTGGTACTTCATGTTTGAGAGTATGGGAGAGAAAATGGAGAGCCATTTCGGAAGTGGAGGGAGAGCCATTGACAAGGTGTCAGGAGATGATGGGCTGGCAGGGGAGAACAAGCTGGTGGAGTAGCTTCTAGGTCACTTGGTCACATGCTCTACAAGGTTCATTAGTTGAATTGTAAGCTATATCTTTGGTGAAAGAGTTACAGCAACTGGTGAACCCAGTGGAGTAGGAACTTCAATTGAGATTGCCATATTGGCAAGAAGCAAACTATTCTCATCACACTAGTTTGGATAGTATTGCCATCAAGCAGCCAAGATTCTCCAATATTTATCTTACAAGATCTTATTCTCTTCTTCAATCATGAGTTGGTCTACCTGGTCTTGGACACCAGCCTCCAGCTCAATGTAGTCTGGATAGCTTCCTGTGATGTTAGGAAGTTGCTTTAGGCTATGGACTCAGTTTGCATGAGCATGTTAGTAGGAGGTTTTGTGAGGAGTAGGATTTTCCCTATGCTGATTCTGATGGATCATTTCAGGATTCATTGACTAACCTAAAGTCCCAGCCAGAAGAGGTTTCCACTTGTAAGAGGAAGGCATTGCTTGTACTTGTTCTACTTCCCTACAGTAGCTTGTGAATATAAATTGGGAATCTGAATTTGAGCGTATGAATTCCTGTGTATAAATTGTAGGCACTAAGATACAGATTCGAACTAATTTACTTTTGGTAGTGCAAATGCCTATTAACTAACAGTGGCTTTGGGTGTAATGTGCAGAGGGGATAACCAGGTAGGATGGTAGTAGGGTAGGAGGGTAGCAGAGTAGAAAGGCATGAGTAGTGGGGTATAGTAGTAGAAGTAGTTAAGAGGTTTTATTTTTGGTATACTTACTTTGCCAATTTGGTAGGTATAGAGAAGCAGTTTGAAAGAGGATAGAGTGAACTTGTATTGTGTGTTTGTGTTGTTAGTGAAAATAAATTGAAAGTAGTAGTTTGTCTTGCCTTAAAATGGGAAAGTGGAGCATAACAAGAAGCTAATCTGAAATCAACGTCAAGTTACACATATAAGGTTAAAAGCCCGCACCAGCAAATACTCCTACCTCGTACCTCCTGTGTACTATCCCCTGGATTCCAGACTCCACATTTATTCTGAGTAGATCTAGTAATGACAGGAGTCTTGGGTGTGCTATTCAATAACATTTGAAATAAAAAACAGGACTGGCTACTGATATTGTTTGCTGATTGTAATGTACAGCTTCATACTTGAGCAGAGAGATATATCTACATATACAATCTGGTGTACATTGTTTTGAAGGAAATTTAGGGGGGAAATCATAGTACAAGGTATATTTAGCTACAGATATACATAATCTTGGCCAAGATACAATATGACAAAAGTTGAGACATGTACTTTTTTAATGGTAACTAGCCAATCCGGATATTTCCACCAGTACTCATAAATCAAGACAACTCTGGACTACAACAAAGTACTTGATAAGTTATAGGGGTGGGTAAAAAAGTAGGATTGATGAAATGGGCAACAATATTTTCCAAGTTATAACGTTTTGTACTGGCTAACTGTTAGGGTTCTAATAAACCTCTTCCTTGCAGCAGACACAAATACTATTCCTTTTTCAAAAGAGAAACTGCAGGATGCATATCCATCTATACACCCAAAATTGAACAATATGCATGCACCAGTACTCGCACTGTGGCAGGTTACCATACTTTGTTACACCTCACTACTAATACCCATTATCATGAGATATCAGGGGCTGTGACAATACGACTGCTCTTGACAACTGTCACGAATGTGGCTTAGCAAGGAAGTGATTTTCACATGACTCATAGTCATGAGCTATAGGTATGTTATGTTTCGCACATGGCCTCATTTAAAGGTCATGGGGTTAGCACATAAGACCACTTTGGTCATATGATATGGTTATAAAGATATGTTATGTTTCGCACATGACCTCATTTAGAGGTCATCGGTTTTGCACATATGACCACTTTGATCCTATAACTAGTTTATGATCTTTTGGTATGACTCACAATTTTGAGTCATATGTGGCATGTGACTTGAGGAGTGAGTAACAAGGGCGTAAAGGGCAACTGTATAAGGAGGTCACTAGAGCCAAGTAGAGGGGCCATCCTCTGTCTCCTCTACACACCCGGCGATTGAAATCAACCCTCAACGCTAGGTACTCACGAACCATCCACCCCCCCTCTCCTCCCACGATGGCTTCGGCCTAGGAGTGACGGCCATCCCCCTCCTCTC
>JACCEG010000019.1:674329-790761 GCA_014065205.1 Tuber brumale
GCCGCAGCCCACAGGCGGCTCCCTTTCTCGGTTACGTCGCGTTCCGGGATAACTTCTACGGTTTTCTGCTGCCAGCGCGTATCTCTGGCTTGGTTGTTGTGGGACTCACCCTGGTGCGAGTTTTCTTTTGTTCGTTTTTTGAGATGTCCTGGGCGGTTACCTTCTTATGTTATCCTGCTTTCTTCTTAGTTAGACTTCTCCTATTCCCTGAGTTCGCTTGCGAGGTAGGGATGGGTTTTTCTTTGGGGCGAGATGTGCGGTTAGGCCCATACCAGAGGGTCTTAGAGATACGGTCGGGCCAGTCGGGAGGTGGAATGGGGATTCTTTATGCCATAGCTAGGGCTGCATGCAAGTTCTTGTACCCTAAATAACAACGAATACATGATGATAAAAAAAATAAGAAAAAGGAAAAAAAAAAAAACAAAGAAAAAAGCCGCGTAGAGGGGCCATCCTCCGTCTCCTATATTTTCCTCGCGCTTGAAATCAACCCTCAACGCTCGGAGTTCACGAACCATCCACCCGCCCTCTCCTCCCATGATGGCTTCGGCCTAGGAGTGAAGGCAATTCGCCCCCTCCCCTCACTGCCCACTTCTGCTTTCGCAAGATGTCCGGGCTTTCCTTCCTCTGGGTGCCGGTACACCTCTCGCGCTGCCTGTACCCGCCTCTCTCCTCGCTTAGCGATGCCCCTCCACACGGTTGGCAACCGTTCCCTTCCCATGCTTCAGATGGCTGGGAACACGGTTTGCGGTACGCGGGAACTCTTCAACCGGTCCACGGGTCGATCTCGCTCCTCTCCACGGTCGGTTTAAGCGGTGGTATCCCATCCACTAAGAGACGCTATCTCTCTGAGAACAAGGGACTACATGAGAGACGTGGTAAGACGCTTGCCTTCTACCACTGGCGACCGCCTAGTCAGACACGAACAGGATTACCGAGAGTTGACACGGTCGCGTTCGGTTTCCGGCCTGTTCTGTCGGTTGGATTGACTTGCACCCTACTGCTACATGCTCCCTCGGCTTGCACCCTACTGCACCACCCTTGCCTGCCGCCCCCCCTCCGGTGGCCCATTTTCTCGGTTACATCGCGTTCCGGGATAACTTCTATGGTTTCTGCTGCCAGCGCGTATACCTGGCATGGTTGTTGTGGGATCTTCTGGTGCGCTTTTTCTTTTGTTTTTCTGAGATGTTCCGGGCGGTTACCTTCCATATTTTCCTGCTTTCTTCTTAGTTAGCCTTCTCCTATTCTCTGAGTTCGCTTGCAAGGTGGGGACTGGTTTTTCTTGGGGACGAGATGTGCGGTTAGGCCCATACCAGAGGGTCCTGGGGATACGGTCGGGCCAGTCAGAAGGAGGAATGGGGATCGTTTATGCCATATCTAGCGCTGCATGCAAGTTCTTGTACCCTAAATAACAACGAATACAGAAAAAAAAAAAAAAAAAAGGAAAAAAAAGAAAAAAAGCCAAGTAGAGGGGCCATCCTCCATCTCCTCTATTTTCCACACGCTTGAAATCAACCCACAACGCTTAGGATCTCACGAACCACCCACCCCCTCCCTCTCCTCCCACAATGGCTCTGGCTTAGGAGTGACGGCCATCTGCCCCCTCCCTCTGTCCTCTTCTGCTTCTTTACGCATCACGGCTTTTCTCTCACAGGGTTCCGGTATGCCTTTCCCACTGCCCGTCCCCACCACTCTCCTCGCTTGGCGAGGCCCCTCCACAAGGTTGGTAGCTATTCGCTTCCCATGCTTCAGAGAGCTGGGAACATGGTTTGCGGTAGGCGAGAACTCTCCAACCGGACCTCGGCTGGACATCGCTCCTCCCCACCGTTGGCTTAAGCGGTGGTATTTCATATACTAAGTAATGCTATCTCTCGTAGAATAAGGGACTACATGAGAGACGCAGTAAAATCGCTTGCCTTCCGCCTCGCGGGACCGCCTATAAAGACACGAACACAATTTGCAAGAGTTGACACACTCGCGCTTGGTTTCCTTCCTGATCTGTGAGTTGGATCGGCTTGCACCCTACCGCTACACCCTTAATTGGCTTGTACCCTACTGCTACACCCTTACTTGGCTTGCACCCTACTGCTACACCACCTTACCTTGACACCCTTCTGGCATCTCTACTAGGCTTCCCGGTCTGGCTGGCACTAGTCCGTCTGCCCGGCCCCAGGTTCTGTTTTCCACGGCCTGGGCTTTACTCTCTTCGGTGATTCTTCTACTTTGTCGTGCATATCGCTTAGCAGTAGACGTTTTATGTCGTAGGTGGCACTGATCTGGCCGGCTTAAGACTGTTATTAGGGGCTCTTGCTATGGGGCTAGACCACTGTCGCTAGGTGGGGTTTCTTTTGTTCTTAGGGGCTTGGGTGGATTTCCTTTACAGTAGTTACCATTTGTGTATACTACTAGTTAGGGGTGGGAGAGCTTTTTCAACTCCTCGGGCTCTGGGCGGGGGGTGTCTTGTTCCGTGTGTTTTGGTCCTGTCTACTAGTGTGCTTTCCTGTTTGGATTCATTGAAAGTTTTTCTTCTGGCTACTTCAGGGTGGCGTAGGGGGGGAGGTTTATATTTCTGCCATAGCTAGCCCTGTATGTGGACAGTGTACCTTAAACTCAGAATAAAATTGGTGATAAAAAAGAAAAAAAGAAAAAAAAGAAACAAAGAAAAAAAGGCCAACTAGAGAGGCCCCCAGAAAAAAGACCCTCTAACAGGTCCAAACTCTGGTAGACTCCCAACCTTACGGCAAAGAGATCTGCCTTTCATTCAATGGTCCAGTCGGCATGACTGGACCCCCTTCCCTTCATCGAAGCAGCCGTGCAAAGATGCACAGGTTCTATACTTTAAGGCCATAAAAAAGGCCAAAACCGATTAGTGGAATAGCTTCTTGAGAACAGCCACCCCACACACGCTCGGGACCGCGAAGCACTACACCTTCGGCAGACCCCCAGACAGGTTCCCACAAATTCCCAGGGCTGACAACCCTACAGACATAAATAAAGCCCTTCTTTCACACTTCTTTCATGAGAAGGAGTCCTCAAACCCTCCAGCAATTCTACGGGAGTTCAGGGATGTTCCACTGCTCTTGGTGGAGGAGATAACAGTTGCCCTCTTCAACTCCTCCTCATCCTCTGCCCCTGGACTGGAACAGATTCCGTACTGTGTTTGGAAGAGAGTTCACTCTTTGAACCCCAATATCATGATGTCCATCCTGGGCCCCCTGGTTCAGTACAGATACCATCTGCGCACCCTGAAGCAAGCCAGCATCATTGTGTTGGATAAGCCAGGGAAGCCCTCCAATGACACGCCAGCCTCATTCCGTATCAACATCGTCCAGGAAACTGTCTCTAAGATTCTTGCTAGGATCTTGGCAACGTGTCTTTCAGTACTCGCCCTCTATCTCAGCCTCCTGTCCCCCTACCCAATCAGATCCCTCCCACGTCTGAGCACCTTCGACGCAGTGGCAACCCTCTCCCATGAGGTTCAGCTCTGTATGCACCCCAAACTCCAAGTCTCCACCCTTTTCCTCGCCATCCAGTGCAGTTGCAAAAATGTCTCGGCCCCCTTACCTTGTGACAGGCTTTCCACCAAGGCAGTTAACCCGTACATGGTCTCGTGTATAAGGCCCTTGCTCGGTGGATGCTCCTGCCACCTTGTCTTCCATGGGGCCCCCGCGGTTTCCTCCGTGGTCTCGCTTGGCACTCCCCATGGCTCTCCAATCTCCCCCCTCCTGTTTGTCATCTACCTCTCTTCCTTTCACTTCCCAGTCCCTGGGGGCCTCATTCTCTCCTATGTGGATGTCTTCGCAGTCATGGTTGCCTCTGGCTCGTACTGGAGGAATGTCTGGAGGTTGCAACGTATTACCCGCATTTTCCAGGCGAAGGATAGTAGGCTGGAGCTGGCCTTCTCGATGCCGAAGACAGAACTCATGCACCAGATGACACCAGCGCAGACGGTCCCTCTCCTCCGACCCCAGTCTTGATAGATGGTCCCCTCTTTTGCCACTCCAACCCGATATGCTGGCTTGAATACTGGTTCGCGCCCTTGACCACCTCCTGCACCAAAGGCACCACCTCACATTTCACGGGAAGACTCGGCTTCCCTCAAGGGACCTTCACAATGATCCAGGGACTCGGAAGGCCTGGCAAGGGTCTCCCCCTTCCTCTACCATCGCCTGGCATCCTCCTGCATCTCTCCGATCCTCCACTATGGCACAGGCCTCTTCTCCCCAAGCCTCACCCTCTTGGACTGGATATCCATCTTTTGGAGGTCTGTCCACAGGTGGGTGACGAACTGCTTTTCTTCAACTCCAGCTGGTATCTTGGCATGTGAATTGGCTCTCCCCCCTCCCTCTACTGGTACTCTACTGACAATGGTTCGCTGCTGTCTGGCTAGTGTGCCTCTTCCCCGCGGCCAACCTGGCCACTGCTAGGCTTTACCCATCCTTTCCCACCTCCACCCCCTTCCGGGCCCTGGAGGACTACTGTCACTTCACTAGGGGCCTGATGTCAATCCACGCCCCTCTCCTTTCGAAAGCCGCGACCCCCTGCCCCTTATTAGGAAACACCTACCGCTACATGCGATCATACACTGTACTATCCCATTCATCGACGGCTCAGACCCCATTCCGGTGGCCTCACCTCACCTTTCTCCTCCTGACCAACTCCTCCTCAGAGTGGGGATCCCGCCTTACTAGTCAATCAAGGCACGACTGAGAGCTGCACACATCAGCGATTGGGCCGCCCAGTTCCCCCCCCTACCCTACTACCAATACGCCGCGTCCCTCTTGCCACAACCTTTCATGGGTCTGGGAATAGTTATAGCGGGCAGGATCCACCAGATGGGCTCAGGCAAGAGCTACCTCGCTGCCGACCCTTCCTGGTTCAATGATGACTCCTGCCCCCTCTGCCACCGCTGCGAGGAGGACGAAGAGAACTTCTCTCATGCTCTCCTATACTGCGAGTCTCACAAGGAGCCTTGTGAGCGCCACCTCTGAGGGCTCACAGACATCGGCAAAGACAGGCCACTATCGACTGACATCGACCCCCTCTGCTCCCTGGTGAGGTATCTCGACGTAACCGCCACAGGCTTTCTCCCTGGCATGCCACCTGCGTGCGGGGACCCCACGCCCAAACCCACTCCTTGCAGCGCGGAACTCCCCATTCATGGTTTCAGTCCCTGTAGCCTGTCGCCCATCTCCTGCTTTGATTCACCCGACAAGTGCAGTTGTTTTTGTTTTCGCACTAGGATTTACTTTTTTCGCTATAATTTTTGTACTTTGCTACTTTAGTTCCTTGCGATTGCGTGTCAGGTATTGGACACTACCTTGAGGATTTTATGATTTTAGTGCAAGCTTTTCCTTTGTGCTTGCAGTTTTGAGATTGAGGCTTTGTTTATACCATAGCTAGCACTGCATGCAAGTTCTTGTACCATAAACCAAGAATACATGATGATAAAAAAAATAAAATTTAAAATAAAAAGGCCCACTAGATAGGCTCTTGATGCTTCAGTCTAAGTTACTTTCTTACTTATAACTTTCTGCTTTTACCAATATAAAAACGTTTAAGCTCTTTAGGAATATCTATCTTCGAGACAAGAACTCTACTATGAGAGTCTAGTTGGAGAAAGAGTAAGATAGGCGACAAGGATCCGGGATATGTGAGTCTCTCCCACCTTACCATAGGCACTGGTCTAACAACTATCGTCGAGAATGAGCAACAGAAGTAGAGTCTACCTGTTGCTGAGAACTAATACTGGTTAGGGATCATAACAACAGCCAGCTTCTTCTTTTTCCCCAGATCTGCATGGACTGAATCACATACCTTCCTTTTCGCACGAGAAAAAGAATTCTTAACCTAATGCTTCTCTGACAGCATGTATGAGTGGAGGTAAGTCTCTTGACTCAAAGGGGGGTGGTTAGTGAGGGGCCCTCAACCTCTCATCTTGGAAGAAAGAGAGCTGAGAAGGTTATTGATAGTGCGTGGCAGTCAGTGTGATGTCTAGCTGGCAGGTTGACAATGGCGGAGATTGTCAAGTACCACCAAGATGGAGGAGACAGAATGCTGAAGGCTTAGTTATACCATCTCGGCCTGTAGGTTCTTGTAAACCAGGCTCTCCGATAACAATTAAACTAGCAGAAGTCCATTATTGAATGCCTTTATGTAGCAGTTGTGGAGTATCTGGTCATGAATATATGGCTGGTAAGTTCCTATCCAGACAAAGTAATATAATTTACTAGTTCTTCATACTTGGTCCATTGTTTGCCACACAGGCTGGTTATGTGACACGCATGGGCGCCCACCTGAGGTGAGTCGATGATGTTATGAACACCATAGGCAGGAGGCATGATATGGAATGGCTAGAGGACCATAGATGCCATCTTATATGAACTTCTCCCAACCCTCTGCGATGGTAACAACAATGATGTTGGCGAGAATGATGACAATAATGAACCTCCTACTACCAGCCCCACTAGCATTTCTGCTGGTCACACATGGCTGGGAATGCAGAGAGGAATGCGAATGAGGATGGCAACAACAGGGGGAATCATGATAGTAGTAGTAGGGATAGATATGGGAAGAGCAAACAGGAGGGCAATAAGGAGGGGGGAAGAGGAGGGCAATGAGGAGGAGAATGAGGGGGGAGATAGTGAGGTCAATGAGGGAGGGATGGCCCCACTGGGGGTTGGGTGTGTCGAATTTGTGTGAGAGAAGCTGATGTACTGGATCTTGCTGTCATACTACCGAGTTTTGTGCTAATCTTTCGGTTGAGATTGGTGGTACAGGAAGTTGTGAAATTGGTGGAGATGGGACTCATGATGATGGGACTCAGGGTGGTGGGGTTGGTGGACCTCAAGCCCACTAACGCATTTCCTTTCACTGTCTGTTTGTGACTTTGCTCCTCTGATTTGTTACAATTTCTTCTATTTTCCCTTTTCTGTTTCCACGTGTTACAGCTATTTATGGTGAGGGAGGGGCAGGAGTACTTTATATATCTTACCATGTATTCATTGCCTGTCTATAAGCAAGAGCTTGAGGATAGCTATTATTGAAGTTCATAAATACTTTCCATCTCTGGCATTACTCCAGATGACACTCTATAACTACCTGTTATGCAATGCCATCAAAGGGTAAAATATAGATTTGAATTTGACCACTTTGCAAGATAGGCAGGTAACAAGTCTGTGTTGTATCTTTTGTGTGTGCACATTAGTCTTGTCAAAGAGATGAATATATGTGATAGCTTATAGTATTTGTTTAATTTATATGCATATAATATAAGAGCAGGAGGTTTATGAGCAGGTGACTGATGTGATGTATGTGCTAGATTATTGTTTTGTGCCCATAATTTTGTGCGCATAATTTAGGATATAATTTTGTGTATATGAATTTGCACATATGATAAACAGGAGGCAGATATGGTTGATGGTAGGCCATAAAACAGGAGATACCCAAAGACTAAGGAGACCCTACCAGAAAAGCTACAAAGGGGGAGGACAAACTCAGAGGTCCAAAAGGCAGATTGCAAGAAATGCAGGGCTCCTGACAGGAATAATTACAAGACATGGTCAGTCTAGTACTCTTAACAGATTTGGAAACCAGATAGAGGACAGGGCAGGATATAAACAAAAAAATAGCCCCACCATAGGCCAGTCAGTGAGGCAGGGCTGGGAACGGGTATCAGATGCTATAGGCTAAAGGGCCCTGCAGGCCCAGTAATGATCAATAACAAAGATGACTATATAGTCCAAGAAAGTGGAATTCCTAGGCTATCGCATGGTAATCAATGGGGTATCTACGAGTACCTAGAAGGTAGAATCTATGATGCTTTAGAAACTACCTGAATCAATCAGAGACATGCAAGTCTTTATTGATTTTGCCAACTAGTACCAACAGTTCATTAAAATCCATTTAGCCATTTGGAAGCCAATAACAGCAACATTACAAGGAGATGCAATGGATTTCAAGTGGGGACTGGAGCGGAATATGGTATGTGAATAGCTGAAACAACACCGGACAACAGTCCCTACAATCTACCATTTGTTTACAGAAAGAGAAATGTTGGTAGAAACTCATGCAAGCGATTACACACACAGTCGCACACTGTCTGAATGCTTTGAGGAAAAACTACACCCAGTATCATTTCACTCCTGAGAGTTGAATTTTGCGGAATGCAAGTACTAGATTAATGATAAAGAACTTCTCACAATTCTAGATGCATTCAAAGAATAGAGACACTACTTGCTTGGAAAAGAAAAACTAATTATAGTTTTTACTGACTATTAGAACCTACAATACTTCCTCTCCTTAAATGTCTGAAGCAGTCATCAAATTAGGCTGGCTCCGAAGCTGGTAGAATACAATTTTGTTATTCTATAGTAACCATCCAAGTACAAAGCGTGGAAAGCTTGATGCATTGAGCAAATAGCTGGAGTACCCTCCCTTGGTAGGAGGTATGCATTGTGAACCGAAAATCTTTTAACATGGAAATTTCTTCCCGTCATCAGTAACACGGGCAGGTGATAAAGGCAATGACAGGGATGGAAAGATAGATTTTGATTTGAAACCCTGAAAAAGTGGCAAGAAACCCATAATCTGGACTATAATATTAAGCAAGAAGGTATACTTGTTGACCCAGTTCTCCAGAATAGCTGCAGGCCATGACCTGTATGCCATAAACAATGAGATTGTTCCAAAGTTGTAACCAGTGCTAAAAAGAAGAGGAATAGCAGTAGGGCTACTTGAAGAAACATATGGAGGAGTTACTCTAAGAAGCAGACTGGTAGTTCAAAGCAGGATCTCCACCTGGGCTAGAGTAATTAATCCCAATTATACTAGAGAACACAAGGTCTTACAATACAACTATAAGAATATAGATTCGAAGATAAGAATGGATGATTATGTAGCTCATCTGGTGGTAGAAAAAAACAATACCAAGGACATGATGGAGGTTGACAAACTATAAGAAACTGAACTTGGTACTAAAAGTTCATAAGTACCAATATAGGAACAAGGTTCTTTATCGTCAGCGAACTGGAACCCAGCATTAGCTATCTACAAGCATCTACTAAATACAATGAACACTGGTACAATATTTTGGAAATACCCTTAAGAGGTCTAATCTCCAATGCAATTATCTTAGAGAAGGGCATGAAGCAGTTTAATCCGCAATTTTTAAATGAGACACAGGAAGCTATCAGAACAGACCTGGCTTGAAGTCAACAAAGGGAAGAACCTACTAAGTTATAGGATGAAGGAAAGGATTTCTGCAAGGGCTGGTTGCTAACCGACAATTTACTATACTGAAAGCAAAGGCTATTTATACCAGACAGCTATACACTATATACTAAGATCATAAAAGGGTGTCATGATGCAAAAATTACCAGACAATTTGTAGAGGAGAATTCCTTGGAAATGATTATGTAAGACTTCTGTTAGAAAGGAGTTGGGAATTGGGTCAATGATAATGTATGCTCCTGCGATGAATACTAACATAATAAATCATCTTGACATGATAAGTATAGACTATTGCAACCATTGCAAATACCCTATCCAGCAGAGGCATCAATCTGTGTAGGCTTTCGCACACAACTACCTGAGTTACATTGATGCACTAAAGTACAGATAGTACTTGATCGTTATACTAAAATAGCATACTGCCTCAGACAACTGACATTGCCGACAGCCAAGCTGGTAGCAATCGTACTCCTTGAACAGGTTGAGAGACTACGTGGCTAGCCATGAGAAATCGTCTCTGACGTGAACTACAGGTTTACAGCAGAATTTGCGAAATCCTTTAGTAATTTGTGGTAGATGAAGCGAAGAATGTCAACTTTATACCACCCTGAGAGTAATTGATACCATAATTATACTAACTCATTGCTGAAAGAATAACTGTGAACTTTTATTACCGTTAATCAAGATGACTGGTATTAGTTATTACGATTGGCCGAACATGCTTATAACCATTCCGCTACAAATGCTTCTGGGATGTTATCTTTTTAAGCAAACTACAGATTCTAGCTACGAAAGAATGGATGTAGGAATAAGAACTTCAAACTCCTGTAGCAACACTTTCATGTGAACTGGATTAAAACAATACATGAACCAGTAAGAAGATCACTAGAAAAAATGCCAGAAGGAAAGACAACACACTACAAGCGGAAAGCGAAGCAACAAGCTGGTTTTAAGGTTGTAGACAACGTAATGTAAAATGCTAAAAATATGCATAACTGGTCAAAATCAAAATTTATTAACACCTAATCTTTACAGCCCTTTTCACGTCATAGAGAAAAGCGAATTATTGTCTTTCAAGCTTAACATATTAGACCTATAGAACAACCATTCTGTATTGTATATAGCGCTACTAAAACGTTATTGCAACTCAATTCATGCCAATCGTCAACAATTCACAAGAGAAAATGAAGATATTGATGGAGATCTGCAATGAGAGATTGTGAAAATAGTAAGAAGTAAGATACGCTCTTGCGGAAAATGTGAACATAGTTGCTATTACTCGTGCCCGACAGCTCAACACAAGTTGTTAGCTCAACATAAGTTGGTAGTTCAACACAAGTTTGTGGCTCAAACTCATCATCATGTTAAACATAGATTTCTGGCTTCATACAATTTCATAACTCTAGTTAGCTTCCTTGGATAACATTGTATGTAAAATTAATTAATCATTTTATTTTACATTTTATTCAACCCACGCAACCTAGCCTGTTGCTTAATACCAGAAACTATTCGTTTTGATAACCTTTTTTTGTACGCTCGAATTATGTGTCTTTCCTTTACACTTTCTCTTGTTTCATGAAGAAAAGGTTTATATTGTACTCTATCAGCCCATTTGTTTGCATTGTAAGCGCTTGTCAGCTGCAGTTCTGCTTTTTCCACCCCCGCATTTTCTCTTCTCTTAACCATTTCTTGAGCCTCAGAAGCGTAAAGCATTCCTCCCTTTTGAATTTATCTGCCATTCTGTGCCCTCCGTCTTGTGTTTCTTGCTTGTTCTGCAGCTCTTGTATTTTCCATATGTTCAATTGCTAGTGCACCTGATTGTGCTTGTCTAAGGCCTCCTTCTAAAACAGATTTGAGTTTCTCCTGGAAGAGGGGTGACATGTTTGATACTTCCAAAAGAAGGTTGTCACCTTACTTTTTCAAGCATGAAATTATAAGAGGAACTGTAGAAGGTTGTTCATCCCCAAAGAATACTACTGGATGTGTAGCAGGACTCGGAGCTACAACTGCCTCACGTAGTTTGGAAATAACAATATCAGGGTTGTAGCGAATAAGACCTGTGGTACGAAATACTGATTATATAGTTGACCTCTTGAACATTAGTTGTGGTATTAAAACATTTTTATCCAGGAATTCAATTTTATCGAAATCACTACATCCTGTCCAAGTTGCTGCTTCTACAGCCTCTGCATAGTAATGCTTGTAAGGCTGGAATACAACCACAACTAATGGCTGTAACAAATTGCTTGAATGTGGAGGTAAACAAAAGACAACAATTTGATGATTGTCACAATAGTCCGGAAACCTTTTCATACAATGCGATCCAAATTCATCTAAGAGGAGAAGGTGATGGGTACCAACAGTGCAATGGGATACAAACTTATCAAAGTGAAAAAGCCACTCCAGGCTCAAATCACCATTACCGTAGCCGATATCTAATGTACCTACCAAGTAATCATGCGGGATCCTAGGGGCCATATACTATGGTTTCTGATGAATAATACCCAGAACTATTATCACCAGAGGCAGTACAACACCATCAGTGCTTATGGTTTCACAAACAGTAACTAGTTCTCGATTGGTAGAACTTGCTAGGTAAGACTGCAAAGTTGGATCTTGCGTGATGATCCATTAATTATGTCCAATGCCAATATGAAATCACGTCTCATCGAAGTTGTAGATATCTCCAGGATAAACGGTATACTGATCGCAAACTGACTCATATTTCTCAAACCAGGCTCTAATATTGTCTGGCTGGTGAGCATTCTTCCAGTCATGATCAATAGTTTGCTGCTTTCTTATGTAATACTCAGAATGACGATAGAGGAAGCGACGTGTCCAATGCTTACTAACAACAGGTGCTGCTTCTAGTACAGTATGTGCTCATTGAAGAATGGCATTAGCACATCCTGACACCATCTGAATACGCTCGCTGGTACCAATATAATCAAGGCGGTCAAGATATTGGCAGAGGGCAGCTTCTTGATCTGTTGAAAGTTTTCAATTTGCTGCTGTTCACTCCTGCCTGGACTTGCGTCATCGCCATCTGGCTCTGAGTCATATTTCTGGTATTTCAAATTTGCGTGCAGCTGCAGCAATATTAGGATAATCTTGCTCCAAGCTATGAAGATGGGCTATTGCTGCTCGAATGCGGACCTCAACATCTGGATAAGGCTCAACATACTTACTAGGAAGAATAAAGGATTGTGTTGGTGGCCTAATAGCTTGTAGTTTGTATGAAGTTGTCATTTGAGTATGATATCAATTCTTACGAAACTATGGAGTGATTTTAAACTACAGGTCAAATTCTGATTTAGAGTACTATGGAATAATATGTAGTAGTATACAATTGTATTTAGAACTATGAAATTGTATGTAGTATTATAAAATTGTATTTAGAGTGATGAAATGGTATGAAGTCAGAAATCGATGTTTAACATTATAATGAGTTTGAGCCACAAACTTGTATTGAGCCACAAACTTGTGTAGAGCTCTGGGGCACTCAGGAGGAGTGCTCATGGTTGCGAGCAAGCGAGCAGCCAGGGGTGGTGGCAGCTAGCTACAACCTTGGCACGAGTACCAGATGCATGTACTCTAGTACTTCATTAAATGGCATGGGTATTTGAAAGATGAAAACACCTTGAAGCCTGCAATAGGCATAGAAAATGCAGAAGTTGAGGCAAGTTTTCATAGGCAATACTCAGACATGCCAAGAAGGGCTGAGGTATGATAAAGATTAATAGATTTTCCTAGCATAGCCAAGGATACAGAGGAGGTTTTTTATCCTGGCCACACTGATTTCTAAATTGTACAAGATATGATAAACGCAAGTTAAAGCAAGGGCTGGTGGCAGGAATCTCATGTTAGAGATATGGAAATCCAAGAGATGTCCACAGACGTAGGGTAGAGTAATCATGATCAGACCTTTGATCTTTTGGAGAGCCAACAACATATCTCTAGCCTACTTATAGGGCCTACACATTATTAGCAAGATTTCGCTAGTGGCATCCTGCTACGAAGATGTCATATCAATGAAGGCGACTTCAAAATGTCATATATATTGCCGCTGTCAGTCTAGCTGCAGGCTGTTCACAGTGTATAGGAGAGAAGACCATTTCCGATACCTGGTAACCAGAATCAAAGAGGTCTATTCCTGGTGCATTGAGATAGTAGGTTTCAAAGTTAGGCTTCTCAATTATGGCCTGAAGCTGATGGGATGTTTCCAGCAAAATACTCCCAGATGATTGCAAGGTGGTAGAAGGTATTAAGAATGTACTGAATCCACCCATATCATTCCGAGGTCTGATGTAGGTTGATTGGTATTAGTAAGAAAACGCCTCAATAGAGGCTGGTAGGCCAAGGGGAAGTATACTCAGATAGGAAGTCCTAAGTAAGTCAAAGACCCATCAGCCATTAGCACGTTGTGCTTGAGCTTATGATGGGCAGTGGTTAGCCCGGCATGAAGCTGATCACTTGATGACCAAAGAGCCCGCTGGAACAATAGTCAATGAGACTCCTGTAATATAATAGTCTGTTCAGTCAACAAACTTGAGGAAAGCTTTCTGGTAAAATAAATAGTGCAATCATATCTATGGAGAAATACTATTCCACAATCATGAAAGTGTCTGAGAAGTTCTAGAGTCAAATAGTGCTCAGACTTATAAGATTCTGGATATTTGCACATTAAAACTAAAGTGGTACTTGCAATCCCTAGTAATTTGAAGTACTTTCAGAATACACAGATGTGGGATATAAATATCGAAGTGTTTGCCTAGCTTTACAAACACCATCTAGTAACAGAAAAGAGGTCTTATCAATATAAAATAGTTTAGACTTTAAATCGTTTCCTTACATGTTTATCCGGACAAGCATTACTTGGCATATTTTCTGATCAAATATTTTGACCTACTTCTCTCCGTCATATTAGAGTTTGGCATTTATCTCACAACAACTAATACTACTGGTAAAGGCTTGAAGATGGTATTGACACAATGTGGCCTATGGCCAAAACCTCAACCTCAATCAGGTCATTTTTTAACTCAAAGTTCTATCAACTCATGTACTGGAAAATCTATAAAACCAAATTCATCCTGCTTAAATGGTAGACAGTGTTATGCAAGGGCTCTATTGGCATTACAATTAGACTTTGATGTACAAAAGTGTCAAATTGAAAAAGCAATCAACCTAGTAGGATATGACATTATCTTCTGCGAACAATTTCAGTTTGAATTCAATTTCATGGAGAATCTTTATGGCTATGCTAAGTGCTTCACATAGGACCACTGCCAATGGGATCTTAAAATATTATAGCCATTGGTACGAAAGGTGTTGGACAATTTACCAAAGCACCAAGTTTGAAAATATGTGGTATCAGTTGAGTGAATAATAAAAGCATAGAGTAATAATATGGTGCACACTACAAAGGAGTAAGAAAACATTGTTCACAAATGATGTAGGTTACATTGTCATGTGGCTGTTTAGTTTCTTCATGATTTCAGAAATATATTCTGCTTGTTAATCAACCATATCTATGTATGTCTAAAAATGAAAGTTTAAATATGTAGTTTGATAATATTATAATTGAAAATGTAGAAGTATTATGTAATAATGTATTGTATAATATGATACACAGTACATACATAGGCTGTCTTACCACTCATAATGACATTTTTGCTCTTCGTAACTCTCTGACCTAAAATGAAAAAAATGCAATGATTTTCCCACCCTTTTGAAATATATTGCACTGGCACCTGTTAGGCGGATACTGATCTTTTATTATCACTGAAGGATATAGGCCAAAATCTTCTTGCGAAGAATCTGTTGAGAAAGGCTTGCCTAGATAAGATATATGAAGTAAATATTATCGAAGTAAGGAATTTTATATTGATAAGATCACTTCTCTGTTGCTTGATGATGTCGGTAAAGCTCGGGAGGAACTTCGATATTGATATCCCATGTCAGAGTATTGGTAGACTACTTCTAACTGCTATGACTCCGAAGTATCACTCTGGTTTTAATAAGCAAAGTTTCCGAATCTGATAAGTGCGAGCTCCACTTGACCGTGACACTTATCACACCCTATCACAGTTACAGAATAGTATTCTGCTGCCAAGATGACAGCGCTATTTGTGATACCAAATAGCCGCCTCCAAATTAGTTGTCTACATAGACTACTATATTAGTTTAATCTTGTTTACTATTATGTCAGTAGTCTCATGGGTCATGTAGTGATCAAGTTCATGCTAGGACACCGAGTGCCAATCGCAAGTCAGAGCCCAACATGTCAATGTCTTAAGGGTCTCTCACATATATAGGTCTTTCCTTCTGAGCGTGTTTCCCCTTGGTCTACCAGCCTTTATAGAGGGGTCCTATTACTAGGACCAACCAACCTACAGCAGATCTCAGAAGCGTATGGGTGGATCCAGTTTGTTCTTAATAGCCTCTGCTATAGGGACATCCACTTGCAGTATTTCACAGAAAATGTCCCATCACCTTTGGCCCATAGTTTAGAAAGTCTAACCTTAAAGCCAAACATCTCAATGTGCCTTTGACAGATCTCTTCTGTTTCACTTCCCAGATGTCGCTAAAGGTGCCCTCCCATAGACCCTGTGAAGGCCATCTGGTCTGATGGATAGCAACAATGTTTATGGTATTACAAAGTGAACTTCATTGGTATGGCCTTTTAGTTATAGGACACAACTCACGAAATCTTGCTAATGACATGCGAGCCCCATAACGGGGCCGGAGGGGAGTGTTGGCTGTCTGGAAAATCGAGGGTCTGTGCACAGTTATCCTACCATGAGTCTGTGCACATGTCTCAGGTATTCATATGGCTAACATGAGCTTCCTCCTACTAGGATTCACCGCAAATGCCTTTATAACCTTTTATAATTTTCTAAATTGATTTTAAGACTCAGTGTGGTCAGCGTAAAAAACCTTGCACATTTACTTGGCCATAGCAGGAAAACCTTTTCCACACCATCTTACTTCTGCCCTTCTTGGTACGTCCAGATTTTCATTATGAATATTTTCCACAACTTCCTCTGAGTTTTCCATACCGGTAGCTGGCTCCCATGTGTTCTCATCTTCTGAACAGTCTTCCCTTTTGATGAAGTACCATGGCGCATCCTTCTCTTGATAGCGACCACATACATGTATTCGGTAAGAGCCAATCTAGCTTCTTACAATTTTTTCAACCTGTCATTGTAGATCGCCATCAATGTCTTCCCATTGTGTACGCGATTGCTGGCGAGTATCATAAACTCATGCGCAATAGCGTTCCAATAGTGCAACATAGAATATGGGATGAATGTTCAATCGATCAAATATGTGGAGTTTAAACACTCATGCTGTGCCATTTTCCTTCATTTGCAAAAGACCATAAAGCTTTGAACTAAGCTTCTTTAATTTCTATTTGGTGCAAATGTTCTTTTTATTTAACATTACTTTCTCTCCAATGTTGAAGTCCCGCTGTTGTCGTACTTTCTACTCATAATGTTTTGAT
Organism: Tuber brumale; assembly: GCA_014065205.1. NCBI lineage: Eukaryota > Fungi > Ascomycota > Pezizomycetes > Pezizales > Tuberaceae > Tuber > Tuber brumale. The sequence continues at coordinate 691,062 of JACCEG010000019.1, forward strand.
ATTCATTCCATTGTCTTTTCTAGTGGCCCTCGTGCTTGTTTATATATCGCCTTAATCCAGTTTGCTTACAGTATTGCTCCTAGATTTCAGGCTTCTCCCTCCTTCATCCACTGTATTTGTAGATGGAATCCGTAGTCCGCATAGAATGGTGACATCCTATGAGCATTGTTCGAGTAGTTGTCATAGGCATGTTTAGCTGGTGGTAGTAGCTGATATCTATCGTCCTAATCATAGTTGACAAATCTTCGCAGGTATACTTCCGGCACTGGGTTTGTATATACGGTTGATGCAGCAGTTTGAGGGTGGCATGCCATCGACATTCTACGCTTAATCGCCAGCACTTTACAACAGGGATTTCCATAATTCCCCAGTGAACTTAGAGTCCATACCTACGAGGATTTCAGTTGGCCGGCCATTGCGCCCCCGTCCCTCGTGCCAGAATGTGCTTCCGATATTTGTAGTGGTAGCCAATATATGTAGTCCGATAAAATGTGCCATCTTTGTGAATCAATGCACTACTACCATTATTTGTGTACACTTTTGCGACTCCGGTAGTTGGGTGACCAAGTCTACTGAAATAGATGCCCTAGTGACATGTGCTATTTGCAATGATTGCAATAACCAGTACTGAGTATTTTGAGAGGATTTATTATCTTGGTGTTAATCGCAGGATTGTATGTAATCGTTAACCCATTCTGCAAGTCCTTTCCAACACAAGTCCTGTACGATGAGTTTCAAGGTTTTCTCTTGTCTGAAATCTCCTGCTAGTTTTGCATCATGACATCCTTCTGTGATCTTGGTGTATAGCACATAACTATTTGGTATAAATAGTCTCAGCTTATAATATAGTAGATCGTCGGTTAAGGTCCAGTCCTTGCGGGAATCCTTTTCCTTCATCTCGCAACCTAATGAGTTCTTCCCTCTGTTGCCTTCAAGCTGCATCCATTCTGATAGCTGTCTGTATCTGACTTAAGAATTCAGGATTAAACTGCTTTATACCCTTTTTCAGGATAATGTTGCTTGACATTAGAACTTTTTCCGGTACTTCTGAAATGTCATACTAATGTTTGTTATCTTTACCTGATGCCTGCAGGTAGCTGATGCTAGGTTCCTGTTCTTTCAAGATCAAGGATATTGTTGCTATATTGGTGCTTCTGAATCCCGCAGTTCTTCATTTCCTCTCTTCCAAGTTATCTCTTTCCAGCATGTCTGAAGTATTAATATTTTTTACCCCCAGTTGGACTATGTGATCGCCAATTCTTACCTGGCAGTCAAAGGTTTTGTGGTTGAAAAGTACGACTTTTATTTCACTGCTGTAATTAGCATCGATCAGTGCAGGTCTGGTGGAGATTCCACTTTGAACTGCTAATCTGCTTCTTTGTGCAATTCTTCTGTAAGTTCGTGCGGGTAGCCCAACACCTGTTCTGAGTCATATTAATACTTGTCAATATTTCGGGACAATCTCATTTACAATGGCATACAGGTTATATCCTGCCACCATTCTTGAGTCCTTTATTGGTAAGTATGCTATTTTGCTCAATCTCTTGACACTTGTCACGCTTTCCTTTCCTTCTTTTCGCGGTTCCAAATCCAAATCGGTATTTCCATCCCCGTCTTCTCCATCGCCGTCTACCCGTGCTACTAGTGATACTAAACAATTTTCCTCTTTCGGTTTGCGATGCATAGCTCCCTTCTCAGGATGCTACTTCAGCTGGCTACTTAATACATCAGGCTTTCCACCCTTCTTGCCTGGTCAGTATACAATATGAAAATTCTATTCCCCTAACTTCTAATCCCATTAAATTTCGCGGCCACTCCAGACCTTTGAGCTGAGGTAGTATTGTAGGTTCTAATAGGTGGTAAAGACTACAATCTGGCTTTTCCCTCCTAATCAATTTGTGTCTCCATTCTTTAAATACTTTGACGATCACGAGAAGTTCTTTATCATGAATTTTGTAATTGGGCTCCGCTGAGTTTAACTCGCTTGAATGGAATACTACAGGATGTAATCTGTTCTCAAGGTTTTGAGAAAGAATGCAAGCGCACGTGAAATCGCGAGCATCAGTTTCTACTACTGTTTCTCATTCTGGGAAACAGTGGTGGAGTATGTAAGCTGTGGTGAATCAGTGTTTTAATTCTGCGAATGTTGTCTCCTGCTCTACTCTGCCTTTGAAATTCTTAGGATTTCCTGGTAATGTGTGGGTTATTAGTTTGCAAATAGCCGAAAAGTTTTTAAAGAACCGTCGGTAGAAGTTAGCGAATCCAATAAAAACTAGTACCTCTTTAACCAACTTAGGTGCTTTTTAAACTATTATAATTCCACCATGAAGGTACTAATAGACACCCCATCGACCACCACAATGTCAGCGAGGAATTCTACCTCTTTAGCGTGGAAGGTTGATTTCTTTAGCAATACCACTAATTCAAAGTCTGATAGACTTTGTAGAACTTTCTTGACAGCTTTGATGTCTTCTTTTTCATCCTTAAAATATATTTGGATATCATCAGGATAACACACAACTCCTACTTTTATGTATTCTTTGAGTACTGGGTTTATCAGATCTGGGAAAGCTGCCAGAGCATTGACCAATCGAAATGGTATAATTTTATATTAGTAGGGCCCATATCTTATCTGGAAAGCTGTTTTCCGCTCATCTCCCTCCTTAACACTAATCAAGTGGTAGCCGTCTTTAGTTCTAACTTGGTGAAGATCTTGTCGTCATCTACGCGATCTTGGTGTTCGGACACTAGTCGCCGGAGATGTTCGTTGAGCATGGCAATCTTGTTTTGATTCCTGTAATCTACAACCAGGCTTAGCCTTCCATCAGGTTTGGGTACAAATATTATAGGTGCTACTGCAGGAGATTGACTCAGTGTAATCTACCCAGCTTAATGGTTGTTTCCATATATTCTCTTGCTGCCTGAAGTTGTTTTTCAGATAGCGGATATATCAGTCCACATGTGGGAGTTGATACTTAAATCAACTTAATCTCATGATTGAAGGTTCTCCTTGGGGCTCGTTTTTCTGCCACCACGGCTTCAAATAAATGTTCGTAATGCCAGTATTCTTGCGGAAATGATTTGAGTTTCCACGTATCTTCGATAGTTTTAATGCATCCGATACGACAGGCATTCGGGTCCCCAGCACCTGCTTCATCACATTGGAAAATATCTGCTATTCCTTCACCTTCTTCCCCACTACTGCCAAACCCTTTTCCATACAAAGTCCAATTTTCTGCATCTTCTATGTGAGCCACTGGGTGTTTACGATGCTACTAACAAAGGGAATTATCATTCCATAATGACCTACTTTAGTCACCTCACAGGACACTGCAGAAATGTGTGGGTTTTTTACGATTTCCAACTTTATCGGTATGATATAACATTTCCCTCCTAAAGCGGCAGATGATCTATCAAAGTTTAAGATATCAACTGCAGTGTTGCGTTCAACAATACGAATGCAAACGTCTTCAACAAGGTCCTTATTGATAAGGAACACATTGGATCCGGAGTCTAACAAGAGTTTAACTTGGTATTTCTTATCGTGTATGTAGAGGTAAGTGATTGCCTTTGGACTGTTGTATTATTTGGGTTTTGCAATGTCTAATTGCATGGGCTTGACAGGGATTAGATGTTCTGGGTTCTTGCGTTTAGGCATCTTAGGTGTTGGGTGTAGGTAACAAGATGGTTTATACTGTGCCCATGCAGTTTCGACCATTGAGGTCTCCTCAGACAAGCTAGTAACACTTTAGCTCTAACAATCTTGGCCTACATATTAAGTGCTATTTCACCAACATGCAATTGCATACGATTAGTTTTCAGGCTGGATGCCTTCTTCTGACACGCGAAAGCTAGGCTTATAACCAATTTTCTGGCAGTTATTAGCCAGTTTACTCACTGGGTATAGGGTTCCTGCTTTCACGGATCCTTTTCCTTACGGTCTTCATTATCCGTCCAGCTACCCTAGAGGGGGCTTGTGCACCAAATTGGTACATCCCTACCTCACACTCTGACTCGAGGGCAAGATAGTACATATATATAATACGACTCAGACTCGTGTTGTAGGTGGAATGCCATGTGTCAGTTGTCCTCCTATTGTGTATTGTTATCAGGTAGTTCTTGCATTGCAATATCCCAACTTCTTTGGTACAGAAACCTACTTGCACATGGGTAGCAGGTGGCCACCACGTGACTGGAGAAACTTCGCGCTGTTGGGTTCCGGGCTATGTGGGCATATTAATTATGGTCTCTTTTGATCAAGACTCGCCATATATTGATTCTTGTGATTGAGCTCATAAGTCGCTCGCAGGGTCCATTCACTTAGCTTCTACTTGCTTTCATCTTAATGAAAGAGACTTACTTTGTGCAGCTTTGATCCTTTTGAGTTTAGTCTCCCATAGTAGCACATAGAATACCCATTCTCTGTTGTACCTGGTACCCAATACGCCCCACACAAAAGGGGTTTCCATTTCGATTCTAGTTCTATCAGGATAAGGACTACCTAAATGCCATAATCGCTGGTGCTAATAAACTGACCAAGGTCAGTTCTTTGTCGTCCACCAGTTCCCTGATCCCATTTATGTGGGCACGCTCCTGGAGGGTAGCAGCTGTGCATCCTAGTTTAGGCTTCACAAGTGCCAATTGTGGATGACGGATTCACACATTTATCGGTCTTAAACTAGCAGTCACCACCGATATATGGACATCTCCCCCACACGTCTGATAGGTGTGGTTTTTCTTTCGACAACGTGTACAATCTCCATCTCGGCTCGGAGTATCTATCACCGTCTGCGGGATACTGGCATGAGCCTAGTTGAAGTTCGTATGGGTTGTCTTTGGCATACCTCACAACTTCCTTTTAGGCCATTCTGGCTCATCCTATTACTTTAGTTTCAGTGGTGGGGCTCCACCTTCCTGGACATGAGGTTTGTTCGTCGTTTGTCTTTTTGGTTTTGAGTCCTATCGGTCGTCTCTTATGACCATGGTGACTAGTTTTAGCTTGTGCAGTTTGTCTCTTGCAAGCTTTTCCCTTGCAAGAAGGGCCCCGTCCAATCGACCTCAAACCCTCAGTGCTGCTTCCCATGCTTGATCCGTCATGTATTGCAGGGCCGACAACATGCTGATGATTGGTTTTGAAAGTTTGTTTTCGACTTCCTCCCTCCACGATTCTCTGGGCATGCCTGCTCCGATGTTGAGGTTGTGCATGCCTGAAAGGTAATGTTCAATACTGCCCTCATACTCGAACAGCTTCATAGCTCGAAGTTCTAGTCTTTCAGCTTCTACTGGAGCAAATCGCTTGCTCATATTGCCTTCAAAATGAGTCAAGGTAGTCAACACAGGCTGCGCGGCTTCTTAATGAATTATGTCAATAGTCTTCCTATACCAAATAGTGTAAGGAAGCACTATGTCTCCATTCGTATAGTTGAGGGCATATATAACTCGGTCCCGGACAGTATCTCAGCTCTGCAAGTTTCTTTCCCAATAGTCAGTGTATTGTATAAACCAAACATATAGGTCTCGTGTGGATTTATCCTCAAAGAATAGCTGTGGTTCCGATGGTCACTTCATATTAAGCGCCATCACATTGGCAAGTGTCTCTGCCATACCTGATTGTTCTAGTGTTTATCCTTGCGTACCATGCCTTCGACCTCTTCTCCTTCTTCCTCTCTCATCATCATTGTCATCATCATCGTTAGGATCTCCTGGGTCACCTCCCTGGGTGCCTGTGGGGGATGCATCAGCAGGTTCCCTACCTTTCCCCATTTACCTTCATGTAGGCGCAGTGTAACACTCTTCATCATCCGCCTCTTCCACTGCGGGTAAGGGTGCTGGTCTCGCAGCTTCTGGACTTAGTATGGCAGCTAGTCGCTTATTGATTGACACGGTCAAGATTTTGAGAATCTTGTGTGTCTACTCCTTTTGATGCTGTTACTGGTCTTGGGACCTGCAATCTCCACCTGGTGAGTTGTGTTATCCAAACACCATTGGGCTACTGTACGGTTGACCTCTCTTTAACAAGTGATACTTTGAGTAGGTAATTCTAAGAATTCTATTCTTAAGCTGGTAACCATTTGTTCCAGCATCGGATCTCAGGCTAATGCCTCCTGGCTTTATTGCCCATGAGTCCCATGTCACCTTGTAGTTACCTCTTCATGTTCATGCTGACACCTATCTGAGGTGTCTATCTTCTTTGCCACTTCCCGGAGCATTCCCTCTTAGATAACCTAGACCTCGAGTCCCATGCCTGCCAGCTGCAGCAGCTCGATCGCAATATCATTATCAATGACATTCTGTCGGTCCGTGATTTGCTGTTGAACCTTAAGTAGTTTTAAGGTCCTGTCTTGGTGACAACCTTGAAATGTGTGAAGGCAATATTGGCTTGGTCGAGCCAGGTGTCTATATCTTGCCATATTCAATTCAACGTTATCCGCAGACAGGTAGCTTGCCTGGCTAGGTTTGCAGTATTGTTTCCTGATGACTTTGGTGTAGAGGCCCTCGATATCTGTTGTGTACTTATGACACTAGAGGATCAGTAAGAGGAAGTGGGTTCAACTCCTCTCCAGAATGGTGGCTCGTGTGGTGTTAACAGGAAGGGGCTTTGTGTGGCTGGATCGTCGGTTCACATTGTATCTGGTCATGTGTGCATGGGCTCTTCCGCCATTATCCTGTTTCTTGGGTCTTGAGGTATTTCGGCCATTGTGGTTTTTTCCAGAGAGGCTACTTCTTCTAATAGCCCTGGATGAGGGGTTACTGGTACTTCGTGTCAATGCTCGCAATATCCTTTAAATGGTTTAAGGAACCAGATGTAAGGTATGCAATATCTGAGATGTTCTAGAGGTGTTGGCAGAAAAGGGTTTGCGTGATCCGTTGCAGGATTCAGGACCTGAAGTTTTCTATTTTTGACATTCAAGATGTACTTTTAATCCATATATAGGTTCCGGGGCCCAGGCTCAGGCGTTTGGTGCCCCTTCGCTAACTGTGCCTAGTTTCTTGACTTTAGAATACTGGGTACTCCAATCGACAAGGTTTCACGACTTGGTCAAACTTCACTCAAAGTTTGTGACATGCCAAGTGCGATGTGTTCGCTTGAATTGATCCCACGTTGGGATCCCCCAAGGTATTCTCAACTCCTAACTTACGCTTGTATATTCTTCTTCGATTTCAAATAGCTCGCTGTCGATTATTTCTACGATTGAATGAATACAAAGGTGATAGTTATATGCTGTGAAAATGTTATTAAAGTGTGAGCAGAAGGTGGAGTTTGAAATGAACTGCTAGCTCATATTGGGATCCTTGATAACTGGAGAACTATCAATATACTGTTAGGTGGACAACGATCTCTTAGTATAACAGGAGGTCATAGGCCAAAATTTTCGTTCAGAAAAACTGTCGTAGAACGCTCGCCGTGATAAGATATGTAGAGTAAAGATTCATGAAGTCAACAATTTTAAATTGATAAGATCTCTTGTCCGTCGTTTGATGACGTCTATAAAGTTAACGAGGTACTTCGATATTTATATCCCGCCTCTGAGTCTTTGCGGACTACTTCTAACTACTATGCCTCCGCAGTATCACGCTGATTTTAATACATAAATGTCCAGAATCTTATAAGTGCGAGCACCATTTAACCCTAAAGCTTATCATACCGTTTCATGGTTGGGGAATTGTATTCATCCGTAGTGATAACTGGGCTATTTCATATAATGAATAGCGGCCTCTAACTTAGTTGTCCACAAAGAGTATTATATTACTTTAGTCTTATTGACTATCATTCCAGTAGTCTCTTCACTCTCAAAGTGATCAAGTTCATCCAGGGCTACCTAGTGTCAATCACAAGTCCATGCCCAATGTGTCAACGTCCTAAGAGTCTCTGACTTATCTAGGTCTTTTATTCTGAATGTGCTTTCCTATGGTCTGCCGGCTTCCCGAGAGTGGTCCTATTACGAGTACCAACCACCCTACAGTTGATCTTAGAAGGGTATCAGTGGATCTGGTATGTCCTTAATAGCCTCTGCTAGTGAGATATCCTCTTGGAGTATTTCGCTGAAAACGTCCTGTCACATGCGGACCATAGTTTAGGAAGTATGACCATAAAGGCTATTATCTTAATGCGCCTTCCATGGACGTCTTCCATTCCACTTCCCCCATGTCAACAGAAGTCCTTTCTCATACGTCCTGTGCAGAGTATGCGGTCGGACAGATGGTAGCGACTTATATGGTGTCCTGATGTGGGCGTCATTGATGTGACCTTTTAGTTATTAGACGCAACTGTTGAAATCTCGCTAATGACACGCTGGCCCATAGGTGGGCCGGAGGGGGGTGCTGGCTCTCCAGAAAATTGAGGAGCTGTGCCCTGTTACTCTACTGTGGGTTTGTGCGCAGTTACTCCACCGTGGGTCTGTGCTTAGTTACCCTACTGTCGATTTGTGCGCAGTTACCCTCCTGTGGGTCTGTGTGCAGTTACCCTACCACGGATCTGTGCGAAGTTACCGTACCATTGGTCTGTGCACATATCTCAGATATCCATATGCCTAACAGCACCATAATTCTTCCTACAACCAGCAGACTAATCAAAACAACTATAAGTCACAACCATATCTTCTACCCTTACATAATATAAAAGTCACATTATTTTATCATTAGTCATGTATGTTAGCCATATGACCTCTTAATAGGTCATGTGTCTGAAATATCATGTCCTTTGATACAGTCTCATTGGTTATATGTATAGCCGAAATGACTTCAAAATAGGTTATGTGCATGCAAGCGAACAATAATCCACAGCCCCCTCAGTCTCATGCCTAGCGACAATAATTTCTGAATAGGTCTGGTACATGAAATTACAATATAACAAATAATACTGCGGGATAAATATTCTTGTCATAATATAAACATCTTATTCTACCGGATGTTAGTCTAGAATCCAAACAGCTACCCATGACCAACCCTTTTGATGACTACCCTTCTTGTGACAAGAATTATACACTAAAGTTTATCGTCAGTTAATGAAAATTATAGACAGACAGCGTCAGTTCTGCTTACTTTGATAGCTTGAGAGCAGTATTCAGAAAGATGACTTACGTCAGATACAAACACGATTCATGTCACAGTCTAGATCTTCTTTCTCAATATCTTCTGCCTCTTTCTTATATTATATGTAGACCTCAACTCCACCTATTGTACTCCCCATAGAGTCTCCTAATATCAGGATCTGATACACAAGATATGACTTGTCATCCTAAATCTTCAAGCTTTCTGATGCCATTTTTATATATCCTACAGTCAGCTTGCAGTCCACAGTTTGGCCCGAATATATACAGTGTTACTAGAGTACCTTCCTTGTTCCTCACATCCTTGAGTGCTAAAAACTCCTTTGCTATAACTCTATAATATCCAGGTCTCTTGATGGGGCCAGAGGAGTATGTTGGGAACAATAGCTTCAAGTTGTAAAATGTTTGTAGGTTACTTACTTCTTTAACAGGCTTCTATATCTTGTAGAATACAGAACCTCCTAAATTATTTTACTTGACAAACAAAGTAAGACCTCTATTCACAGTCCTGTATAACACGTTACCTAGGGTGTCTAGTATCTCAGCTCTACGGCAGGGTAACTTTACGCCTAAGTTAGGATAACTCAACTTAGATTCACAACTAAGAAATAAGATAAATTTATACTTCAACTACAAGGATTATCCTACTCAATAGGGTAACCACCACTCATATCTAGTACTTAAATACCAGTCAGTAAGCTGGCAAGTACTCTACTAAGGTACGTAACTATCAGTACCTTAGTGGAATTGGTCTTTGCTTATCTGGCTATTACTACCTAGTAGGCTCCTACCTCTGACATAGGTGTAGGCCTTAGTCTTCCTGTAATGCCATTTACTAAGGGTTATTATACCTTGTCTCAATGTACTACATCTTGAAGTAGTGCACTATCTGTCTATTAGTGTTACTTTGTTCAAAGAAATATCTGCCAATGCTTTTTCTACTATTCTGTTAATATTCAAGAATCACTTTCTGATTTTCCTTATTCTTAAGAGAAGGTAATTTATCCTTATTTTTTAGCTCTTTGTCCTTAAAGGATAGAGGAAAATATAGTGCATATTTGTTTTTTTTATCTTTTTTACAATTTTGTTCGGTATTTAAGGAATACCGTCTACCTGTAATGGAAGCTATGGCAGACGCAGTCACCTGCTTCCCTACTCCAGCCTCCAAGCCACCAGATGAAAAACAGTCATCAAGTTCATCAACATCAGCAAACAGGTACCCAGCCGTAAGGCCGGACGACTTTAACATGAAATAGTCACAGCTACAGCTACTGACTACAATACTGCAAACAGTTGAAACATCACCCAGGCTGAAAACTTGTAGTGGTTGTACACCGGGAAGATGGAAAATGAAATGCCACCCATAGTTGTCAAGACAAATGCAATCAGGCCCCCTGACTGTGGCCACAACGTGTAGCAAAACACCCCTCCAAACAACGTGAACCTCAACCACTCAGCTCTTTCTCTGAAGTCACTTGTAATAAATGAATCTACACTTAATGGACATATACCTGGCAAACAGTAGTCAGAGACTGAAGAGAAAGCTCAAGTAGAAGGCAGAAGAACCAGTGATAAGACACAGAGACTACTGCAATCCAGGCCAGAGGACCTGCAGGTGAGGACAAGAGAATACCAAGTAATGATAACATAGTAGTAGAGTACCGGCTAATCGAGCTGTAGGAGAAGGACAAAAATTGAAAGTCATAGTGTCAGCTCTCAGTAATCATCTCGTTGTCAGACTAGGCAGTCCATGAAGGGGGGCAATATATTTTACAGCATCTCTCATGTAGTTCCTTGTTTCATGAGAGATAGCATTACTTAAATGATAAGATACTACAGCTTCCCAATCAAAAGTGCAGGGCAAGATGGACTAAAGATGCTGATTTAGTTGGCACATATCATGGGCTGTATTCCCCGCCATCTCCGGCATGGGAAGCGAGTGGTAGTCAACCATGAGGGGTACCTCGATAACTGAGGTAAGTGGAGCCAATGGGCAGCAGAAAGGTAGTACCAGAGTCTAAAGGGAGGAAAGCAGCAACAGATAAAAAACAATAGAAGATAGTAAGGAGTGATAGTGTATGGCAGTCACTCCAAGGCTGAAGCTCTGATAGAGGAAGAGAGGAAATGAGAGGGAATGGTAAGAATCTATCGCTGAGTGTTGATTTTAAGTACAAGGAAGATTGAGGAGAGGGAGGATGCAAAGTTCTTATTAGTATAACCTTCTTGTTATTCTATTAGGTGTGTATTATATCATCTGCAATATGAAACTGAAAAGGCAATATCTAATCTTGTACCTACTACAATTCAATCTAAAGTACTAATAGGCTAAAAATAGAAGATCTTGTCACAAAATTTATCTCTATTTCCTAACATACCTAGCATCTGATTTTCTTCTAGTTCCTTGACTGCCTTGTACTGAATCTTTTTAAACCTTTACAGAACTCTTGCTATTTAGCCTGATTGGGTTAATATTAGGTAGGAATGTATTGATGTGAAATGTGAACAATTAAGGGCATGGTACTTTGATGTAGACAGAGCTCTTATCTAGAAAGGCTTGTAAGGATATAACTTGCTAGTCTTACTTAAGAGTTAGGCGAACATATATTTTGTTAGAAAGATGAGTAGAACATATTATACTGATAAGATTTCCTCTCCACTGCTTGATGATTTTTTAAGCAAGGAAGGTCATTCAATATTTATAGACTATAACTCTATTTATAGTTTATTATTTTTTATAATTTCATTATATTTTTTATCATATAGTTATTGTTAGGGACAAAACTGTACATGGAATACATGCTATTGCATACAAAAAACCATAATCCAAAAAACTAACAAAGGAAATAACAGAAATCAAATAATGCAAAAAGCTCTCTATCGAAGCAGGAAAAACATAATTCCAAGAGCTTATGGGTCACTAACAACCAAGTATAGCCTGTCAACGGCCAATCCAAACAGTTCACAATTAAGAAGCAAATGTAAAATAACCACTAAACATAAAGTAATCTAAGCCTGTCACTAAAACAACAAATGTAAGAAATTAAATGGTACAAATTGCAAGAGGTAGGAGCCTTGGCAAATCTAAGGCACATGTAGTAAAAAAACCAAAGTTATACCAATCAACAACTGAGAGATGAAGTCAACCCACAGTATGGCTATCATAATCAGTAAAGAGTAGAAGGGTACCAGCTAAACGTAGAAAAGATATAATACCCGATGACTATCACGTATCAACTATTTTAACGCTTTCCTAATCCCTATCAAAATCCACGAAAGAATAGGCAGAGGGGCCAGGACAGGAGGGCGAGAGGGCTTTGGGATGGCCATTATAGTTTATATACTTAGGAGTAAAGTGACTGGAGGGATCGCCTCTGATGTGGCAAGTGACAGAGGCGGAAGGGTGATCCCGTGTAGAGCATGGAATGTAATACCAGGAACAGGTAGAGGGGCAGGTGTACTTGTTACTATAGTGTTCAAATGATTGAATGCAGGAACATTGGGTGAGGGAGTTGAAGTGAAGATGATACTCAGTACAGTAGGTGGTGGAGAAGGCTGACAGATGTTGGTCAACATAGAGGTGTTCTTTAGGGCCAGTGATAGTAATGACAATAGAGGAAGTGGCTTTCCCAGCATATGAGTCATCACAGCTGAGCCATCTCAGGAGTTGAGTAAGGGCAAGTTTAGTAGTACAAGTTGTGAGGTTGGCAGCAAGGACTGCTAGAAGTTCAGAGGTTGGTAGTCCATGCACAATACGCTATGTGATAGGTGTATCCAAATAGACAGTGGTAGTACTTAGTATAAAGTGGATAAAAGTAGAGGCCTTGCTGTTAAGTATGGTGGCTCTGAGAGTCTCCCTTGTACGGAGGGTGATATTCCCAGGTGAGAGCAGAGCAGTTAGGACAAGTGTGGAGGAGAGAGCCTGGTTGATGATATCTCTCAGCTCCAAGGTGGATGAGGTAAGAGGAAAGCCATCTCTTTCAATTAGCAGGTAGCATTCCCTCATAGTGAGGTCCTTCTTTGGCTAGACTTTTGGTAGTATGGTAGTGGCAGAAGCCATCTAGGCAGTAGGCTTCTGTGTAAAGTGGTCTCTTTTTTTTCCCTTCCTCACTACTGTTACACAAGAATGGGTATCAACAGAGGTGGAAATAGGGGCTGAAGAGTGAAGCATGCTGGCAGTTGGAAAACAGGAGGTAGACTTTTAGCTAGGAGTGGTTAGATCTTGGATTAGAGTAGGAGGTAATAGAGTTCAGTCGATCTGATCCAGTTCTACCTTGAGGTCACTGACCGCCTAATTGAGTATATCAAAATGTCTCCTCTAGTCAGTTTTGATTATATCCAGTATTCTGATAAATAATAGCATATTAAGTGTGGAGTTGAGGTCACTGAGCTTTGTGTCAAGTGTTACTTTAACAAACAGGTCTGGGAAGTAGCCTGTACCAAGAGTGGTTGCATCTGTAACCTCCAGATAGAGGATATAAAGCAAGGTGTAGGAGCTACTACTATGTAGTTGTTAAAGTGAGGAGGGGCCCTGAGCCAAGAGGATAGGGAAGAGGGTGCTACTGCTATCACCAGGGATGGAGTGACTGGTTCCTATAGGTAGGGGGATCCTCCAGTTGGGGTTTCTAGGCTTCTTCTTCACCTTGCCCCATTGGACAGTGAAAGCAAGAGCTTGTGGCTCCATCAGAAGTAATGAAGACTTTAGCCCAGAGTGGAGTAAAGTATGAGGCTATCAGAACAGGTTTTTAGCCAATGAGAGTACTTTTCTACTAAAAGCACAATCTGATTTTTCCTTTGACTGTAGTTGTAACAAACATTGAGGATACTTATAGCCTACTATTAACAATTATCTAATGAATCATTCATCTGAGTTCATAAAACTATGGACATTACCTGATTCTACTAATGTCTTTCCAGCTCGGCTTGGAAATTTATCATAACTCTTATCAATCTAACAACATAGCTATAGTCTCCTTCCCCTATGAACTTGTTACCATTATGCTACGTGAATAAAAATATACTAATAGCTCTCACTAAGCTTTTGGAGTCTAGCACATATTTCAAACTTATTGGCAATTTCATATTTCCTGCATGACTGCGTTTTGGATTTATCTATTCACATAATCTCTTATTTCACTACATGCATTAAGTATACTATCACATTTATCTCTTTTTATTAAGTAGGCTTTCTGATAACTCTACTTCATCATAGAATTAGGTGCAGCTATATATTTGTCTTTCTGGCAATATAGTCTATTCATATTCAAAGTTTTCACGAAATGTGTCCTGTTACTTTTGTTATACTTTTACTTCAGTTATCTTTGCTGTTTATCAACTCCATATACTTCTGATCTACTGTCTTCTTTCTACTTTTCACCTATTTTCTGAGGTTTCTTCCTATATATTCTGTAAATAGCATGCGGTCACACAGACAACTATAGCATGTATAGTGTTCAGAGTTGACTTTCAATTTATTGTATTATAGTATTCAGATATAACTGATAAAGGAATAACAGATAACACATATATTAGCAACAATATATAGTTCATATTTTGTGGATTCCATATATCTTATTTGCATTTTAATAAATGTTTGATATATAAAATCAAATTAGAGTGAAAACATTGTATTATATTAGATTCATATTATATTATATAGGATTACCAAGTTTGAGCTCCATAACTTATCAGATACTTTGTAAATTACTAATTAAAATATTTATCATTAAAAGTGATCATTTTACTTGAAATCCCTATATGTAATCAAAATTGTAGTCTGAAGTGGGTGCCTGTAAGTGCTAGTCATTTCAAACCACTAAATCAGAGTATTTACAAAAATGGTAATCTAGATATAAATCAAAATTTAGCATATAATGCATGCACACAATACTTAAAACACAAAGTGAATTTTTATTTTTTCTGATATAGGCTTTATAGCAGAATTGGAAGAGATTGTTAGACTTAGGTAAATGAAGATTTATGCAATTGGTTCTTCTATTATGGGGAAGTGTCTCCATATACCTAACAATTAAGAATAATATACCACTTACTATTTCCTCAAAGGGAATCTTTTTCAGACAATGACTTAAAGGATATACATATACTATTTCAAATTGCACCTTCTACTGATTACATACAAAAGTCACATTTTTTATTGTACTTGCAATGAGGATACTATTAGCATAGATGACTTAATTGTACTACCATCATATATATATATATGTATGAATCAAGCCACTTTTAACAAAATATTTAATTTAGTAATTAAGAAGGAGAAGATTGTAGTATATCAGGGTCATGAAAACTGGTTAAGCCATTAAAGGCTTCAATTTCAGAGTGCCAGATGTTTCTTAGAAAATACCATCCTATAGGGAGATGTAGACCTTATCCTTATGTCTGCTACCCAAGCATGATGTTACTATATCTATTTAACGTATCATGAATGTACATCCTGCTATAATTGATAAGACTAAGTGAATACTAGTTATAATCAGCACTGGTACGAATGTATGAGTAAAGTACACTTCCTGGACTTTGCAAAATATGTCAGCTACTATACATACCTGATAACAGATGGTCGGGCAAGTTAGATTCAATATTCTTTGTAGGATGAGCTAGTTTAAAATATGTTTCTTCATCAGAGGAAGCTTGTCAATAAAGGCAAGTACTCAATTCATTCTCCAAGAAGCATATTCAGAGCCAACAGCCTGCTTGCACTTTTTACTGGAGATACTAGAGTATCATTAATATTGGCAGAGGACTGATTGTTGGTATAATTATGCAAACTATAATCACTTGTAACAAGGAAAAGATTTCTCTTTTATGTCTTCTAAAAGCAGCTCTCCTGAGACGACTTAAGTTCATAGAGCATATGTGGAATACATATCACTTTTCTGCCCTCAGGTTCGTTCTTTCTAGTATACTATAGTTCAATTTCTTGCTCTTTTGTTAGGCAGATACCAAACTCTAGTATAACTGAGGGATGTAGGCCAAAATCTTTGTACAGAGGATCTGCTGAAGAAGGTTTGTCTCGACAAAATAGGTAAAGGTAAGGATTATAGTATAAATATGATTATACCAATAAGATCTCTTCTCTGTTGCTTGATAATCTCTGTAAAGCTCATGAGGCACTTGGATATTTATATCCCGCATCAGAGTATTCGCGGACTACTTCTAACTACTATGCCTCCGAAGTACTACACTAGTTTTATTTTGTAAACATCGAGAATCTTATAAGTGCAAATACCTTTTGACCCTGAAACATGTCAAACTCTTTTACCGTTACAGAATAGTATTCCTCAGTTAAGATGACGGCGTGATTTGTTATACCAAACAGTGGCCTTCAACTTACTTATCTGTATAGACTCTCATATTCCTTTAGTCTTATTGACTATCATTCCAGTAGTCTCTTCTGTCATGAAGTAATCAGTTTCATGCTGGGCCACCTAGTACCAATTGCAAATCCAAGCCCGATGTGGCAATATCTTCACAGGTCTTCGACTTATCTAGGTCTTTCTATCTGAATGTGCTCTCCTTTGGTCAGCCTGCCTCCGTAGAGGGGTCCTATGGCGAGGACCAAGCAACGTACAGCTAATCTCAGAATGATATGGGTAGATTTGGTATGTCCTCAATAGCCTTCACTACTGGGACATCCTATTAGAGTATTTCACCGAAAACGTCGTGTCCCCTTCAGACTACCTTTCGCAAGCATAACTTTTGAAACATAATATCTCAATGTGACTGGAATGTATATCTGCCGCTTTACTTCCCTGGTGTCGCCAAAGCTTCCCTCACGTATACCCGATGAACAGCATGTGGTAGGATAGACAGCGGTGATGTAGATGGTGTTATCAGGTGGGCTTGATAAATGTGGTATTCTCGTTACAGCACCCAAGTCACGAAATCTTGCTAATGACATGCAGGCCCCTATAAGAGTGCCGGAGAGGAGTGTTGGCTTCGGTAAACTGAGGTTCTGTACTTAGTTATTCTACCACGAGGTCTGTGTACTTTTTTGTCTCAGATTTTCATATGCCTAACATCTTTGCCTTTACTACTCGCAACAGAAATCCCACTATGTGCTAGTAAATCTACTAGTTGTTGTTTAAATTATCCCTTAAATTCATCCTCTCAGCCAAGTTTCTCCATCTAGACCTTCATGGATGAAGTATAGTAATATTCAAAACCCCTCTAACTGAGCTCTTCCTAGGAAAGTATAATGCCAACTCTTCTTATAAAATATCTTATGAGATCAGAAAATATTTATGAATAGGATCATTAAGGCAATACTATATTGTAATTTCCATATATTCTAGGATGATACATTTCTCTACTTATTTATATAGCTTCTTCCTAGTTTTCTCAATGCCTTATATATAGCAAATATATCTGTATATACAAAAATACTCATACATTGGACACTGACTAAATTACAATAGAAATGGTACAGAACTGATAGGTATTCCACATGTGGAAAGATGCTTTCTCTTCAAACAGGTTTTACAGAAGCCTCTATTCAATACCCCTTCAGAGCATTTATAGTATAAAGAATTGTCCTTATTGTTTAAATGATTATCTGGTTTGATCTTTCACTAACTCAATTAGATCATAGAATATAAGGTGTTATCTGTTATCAGATATGATCTCCTTGTGGATTACCACAATGTAGAACTTATTAGATATATGCTCTCTTCTTTTATTTCTATGCAGTTTCTGAATTGTCCTTTTCTATGACTTTTCAACTGATACTTTGTGCTCAATAAAGTACTCTAAGCTTTATAGCTTCTGCTTTAACAAGGAAGCAATCTCATATGTAGAAATATTCTTTGTGTCTAGTAGTAGGTATAGTAGATTACCACGTATTTTTGGACAGATATGACTTATAACATCAGTATAAACCAGTTTAAAAGGCTGGGTCACGCGGAATATTATTAATAAATGCGAAGAGTTTTATACCATCTTACTATACATTTAGCTAGCGCAGATGCAATTTCCAATCTTTTGCAGTTTACGCATCTCATTCTGCTGCGTTGAGAGCTTTCTAGCTATATCAGCTGCTAGATGGTCAAAATAAATATATATATAAGTACTACCTTTCTTACTAACATCTTATCAATTGTAAATATTATACCTTTATCTGCAAATAAGAAACTAGAGTTAGTACCATCTCTACAACTACTGAGCTAGTATAGAGTACCTTTATTACCTACATCTATTAATGCTTCATTACTAGTTTCTAAAAAGGCTCCAGCTTGATTGAAGAAACAGGGAACTCTTCAAATTGGCATAGTTGAGAAACAAAAGGGAAATTATTCTTACAATGAGCTAGAAGATATAAAACTTCAGGGATGACTAATGTTGCTTTGCGCATCTTGTTAGTATCCCAAACCACAAGAATGACATCCCTTCTGCTTATGGCATTAATCTCTAAATTGTTTGCTATATATATTCAGTGATGACTACTTGGAGTTTGTAAATATAAGACTATTAGGCAAATGGAAATCTGAGACTATGGGACAGACCTCATAGTAGGGTAACTGTGGATAGTCCCTCGATTACTGAAGCCAACACCTGCCTCTGGCTTCTTTACAATACCTGTATATCATTAACAAGATATCGATAATTTTGTCCTGTAACTAAAGTGTTACATGAAGGGAGCCTACTTCAGATCATCATATACATTGCAAATATTAGTCTAACAGCATGGCATTCACTAGGGACCCAGGGTGGGATCAATAGTACCATATGGGGAGTAGAATAGAATATATCTGTAGGAAATGCATTAAACCAATAGGTTTCAAAGTTTGCCTTACTAAACCTAGGCCACAGGTGAGAGGACATGTTAGACAAAATATATTAGGAGGTTGTCACAGTAACAAAATCCATTTGTTGCTCTACTACTGTAACTAGCTTGATGTTGGTTTCACCTACTCAGCACTTACCTTGTAGTGCTTATATTTCCTACTTATTATGTCACTACCAAGTTGGGGTATTATTTTACATTCCAATTACTACTGAATTCGTATATTGATAGAGATCGCTAGTTTTATCTTGTTTGGATTTCTCTGCTTATTTTGTTAGTTTTATTCTGTCACTTTAAGTCCACTGCTTTAAGACTTCACTTGTTTTTTTCTTTCACTACTATGATAGCTATGTTGTATTATCTTCTTGGATAGAATGCTATTGTTATGTTTATTATCTACAATCTATTATATTTATAGAGCCTACAATCCCTCAAGGATTTGGTTTATCAAGACTCAAAGGAATGCTCTTCTGAATATACTACAAGTTGAATGGTTACTCTAACTTTCCCCCTGCTTCACTATCTTTGAAGAGCTTCTATCAAGACTTCTCTCCATATGTTAATAGCGTCTGGGAATCTCTCTGAAATTATTGAGATACTTGGGAGTATGTTACATTTTTTGACATTGAAAGCAGTGCCTCTTTGATCTTCAGCATAGGACTGATCACCTTTCGCACATTCCCCCTGCCCAGCTGTTCTGGTATCCATCTCTGTTTTCAAGAAATCATTGCGCATCTGCTGGCGAGAATAGCTTAACCTGTCTAGCCAGCATTTCGCTTCAAGAGTCAGTAAAGGAAAATTTACCTAGACTCTTGCAACATTGCAGGCCTCTACTCTAAAACTATAACAAGATACATAGTCTATCCAAACATCCATCCAGGTACTAGGCAATACCTCATCAGCAGATGGCAAGTACGACAAAGAATACAAAGACAACAAGGAGACTGATACAAAGGAAGATAACCAGGAGGGCACCCAATGTACTATATCATCCCCAGATCAAGCCCAAGTTCACCAAGAGGCAGCTAAAAGCAAACCAGACCTACACCCACCATCACTAACAAATCCAGAACTGGCACACACAGGAATACCAGTACACCTAGCCCAACTACTAGCCAGTCTAAGCCTGCTAGCACTGGCAAATTCTTCCAGTCCAAATCCACCGACTCCTACACCTAAAAGATCAAATCCTCCAACTCCTCCAGACCCTCAAAGTCCTGTCCCAAGTCCACCTCTTGATCTCCTATACATGTTGGTACCTCTAGAAAGAAGCAGTTGCCCAAAACACCCTGCTCTCTTCATGTTCATGGAAGAAGGAAAAGAAAGAGACCCATTAAGAATCAACTCCTGGTTTAACTGTATTCACCGGTACAGTGACATCTTAAGTATTTCTGATGACATACCAGAAGCCCTACGGTACTATGGAGCCTACTGTAGAGATAAAGCCCTTGACAAATATACTCAATATGAAAATATCTCCAGACCCCACACAGTCACGCAACAGAAATCCAAGTGCGAAGTATATTTCCTGCCCTCCACATCCACTGATACCAGTTATGAAAAATGGATAGCTGTTATGCAAACAGTTACTAGAAAAATTGCACTTATTATCAAAATAGTTATTACCATCGAGACTCTAAGAGATGGCCAACTCTCTGGACCAATTTCAGATTACTCTGTTAAGCAAAGACCTCTTGACCCTATAGACATTAAGCTAAGGCAAGATGTCAGTCATCATATTACTTTGGACAACCCGTTTGATAAACTAGTTAGCAGGACTGAAAAAGATAATGCTCAAGCATATGCCATTGGACTTAATGGAAGCAAAAGCGAGGCCAGTGATGCAGTATCAAATGCAGTATCTCAGGGGAAACCCACATGTCTCCAGCCCTTAAACTATTGAATTTCTCCCAACACATCGCATCATCCAAAACTAAGGTACTTGAAAAAGAAGGGGTCTAAGAGGGAAGGACCTTGCTTCTACTATGGGGAGCCAATATACTATGCTGACAACAACTTTGAGAAAAAACAGAAAAGGTCAACACAACTATGCAAACAATTACCAAGGAAATGCAAGACCAAAAGAAATAAGATGATTTC
Source organism: Tuber brumale (assembly GCA_014065205.1). NCBI lineage: Eukaryota > Fungi > Ascomycota > Pezizomycetes > Pezizales > Tuberaceae > Tuber > Tuber brumale. Next base: position 712,008 of record JACCEG010000019.1, read on the forward strand.
AAAAGGGACAGGTCTACCACAGTCAAGAAGATGGCTCTGGAAAATGAAAATAGAATATAACTATTGCCTCAAACCATGCCCGCACGAGATATACAAAATCTAGATCTCTTGCAGTATACATCACTGTCGAGGGCTAAAAACCCAAGACTCTATTTGATATATGAACTACGTGAGTTAATCTGATGTCTAACCAATTCGTCACTACCTTCCATATTCTTACTAAGTACCTAGGTAGACCCATCAACTTAAAAATTGTAGTTAAACAATCTCGCGCAACTATAAACTACAGTGCCCAACCAGTAATTACAATACGACCCGAATGTCGTTATATCACCGATGCACCCCTGTGCTCTTGAGCCAACTATGACATCTACCTAGGAATGCCATTCCTTACTACCTACAAAGTGATAATTGATTGCAGAAATGCCCTTATTACCTTCTCATAGAAAGATATCATACTCACATATAAGAATATCAATAATGCCTGAATTTTCAACATGACAAAACCCAACGCAGCAGACTTCATTGCAGAGTTTCCTGCTATTTTTCTAGGAAATGAAAAGTGAGAACTACAACCACTCCAAGAAGTAAATCATCATATATACCTGAACAATGCCATATCAGATTCAAACCCCAAGGTATTCTAACTACCAGATAAAATCATCCCTACCTCTGGCGACCTAATTGAAGAATGGAAAATGAAAGGAATCATCAAGCCGGAAGGAGCACACAACACTTCCAAGTTCTCGCCAAAAGTCCACTTTCATATATCCTGCGAACAGCATGGGGTCCCATGGACGGCAGCAATGTACATGGTATTATGAGGTGGGCTCCACTGACGTGACATCTTAGATACAGGACACAACACTAGAAATCTCACTAATGATGTGCGGGCCCTATAAGGTCGCTAGAGTGGGTTGTTGGACCTTTAGTAAATCGAGAATCTGTTCGCAGTTACTCTACTGTGAGGCCCGTGCACCTGTTGCAGATCTCCATATGCCTTACATGAGCCCCCTCCTACCACCCTTTATCTCCAATACCTTTATAACTTATTATAATTTATTCTAAATTCATTTTAAGACTCCATGTAGTTAGGGTAAAAAGCCTTGCACCTTTACATGGCCATGGTATGAAAACCTTTTCCACACTATCTTACTTCTGTCCTTCCTGACATGTTGGGATTTTCATTATGAAAACTTTCTACAACTTACTCGACATTTCCCATCCTGGTAGCTGGCTCCTATATGTTGTCATACTCGGAACATCCTTGCCTATTGACAAAGTATGAGAGTTCCCACTTTTCTTGACAACGGCCGCGTACCCATTTGCTTTATGAGCAAATCTTACTTCCGACAGTTCTTTCCACCTCCCAATGTTCATCGCCATCAATATCCACTGGTTCTCTAGGGGGTTGCTGACAACTGCCATGAACTTACTCATGATAGGATTCTACTAGTGAGACATGGAATACAATATGTATATTCTATTGATCAGATATGTGGAGCTTGAATGCTGGTGATCCGCATTTCTCTAAGATTTGGAAAGGACCTTATCACTTCTAGCTTAGCTTCTTTGACTTCCGTCATGTACGAATGTTTTTTGCATGTAACCTTAGTTTGTTCCTAATGTTGAAATCTGGCTATTGTCTAGCTTTCTGCTCATAGTACTTTGACCTTTCTTCCCGTGTCTTTTCTAGTTACCCCCTCGCTTGTTCATTTATCGCCTTCATACATTTTGCAGAGATTGTTGCTCCAGGATTTTGCGCTGGCCGCTACTTCATCCACTCTCTCCGAGGATAGAATCCGTAGTTCCCATAGATTGTCGACATCCCGTGAGTGTTTGTTGTGTAGTTGTTATAGGCATGTTCAGCTCGTGGTAGTAACTGATACCAATCATCCTAATCATAGTTGACAAAACTTCCCAGATATCCTTCCAGTACTTAGTTGTTACGTTATGCTTGTGCCCCAGTTTGAAGGTGGTATGCCATCGACATTCTTTGCTTAATTCCCTGCCCATTACCCTGGGATTCTTATAATTCTACTGTGAACTTTGAGTTCATGTCTGCGACAATTTTGGTTCACAGGCTGTGCAGCCTCCATAATTCTTTCAAGAAGGTATTAGCAACATCTTTAGCTGTAGCTATTGTCTGTAGTCCGATGAAATCTGCCATGTTTGTGAATCAATCAACTGCTACCAATATCCGAGTGCATCTGCGCGACTCTAGTGGTTGTGTGATGTAGTCTACTGAGATGGACACCCCAGCTGCGTCGGGCCTTTGCAAAGGTTGTAATAATACGTATTTAGTATGTCTAGAGAATTTGTTATATTGGCATTCATTGCAGGATCGTACGTAGTCATTGACTCATTCTGTAAGTTCTTTCCTATAGAAGTCTCGCATAATGATCTCCAAGGTTTTCTCTTGTCGGAAATGTCCAGCGACTTTTGCATCATGACATCCTTCTGCAATCTTGGTGTATAATGTTTCACTATTGGAAACAAATAGTCTTTGCTTATAATATAGTAAGTCATCGGTTAAGGTCCAATCCATGGGGAAATATTTTCCCTCTTCTGGTAACCTGATAAGTTCCTTTTTTCGTTGCCTTCAAGCTGCCTCCATCTGGATAGCTGTCTGTATCTTGCTTAAGAACTCAGGATTGAACTTCTTCATACCTTTTTGTAGGATAATGGCATTGGACATTAGAACTTTCTCTAGTACTTATGAAATGTCGTACCAGTATTCATTGTCTTTGGCTAATGCCTGTAGGTAACAGATATTAGGTTTCTGTTCTTTGACAATTAGGGATCTTGTTGTCATATCGTTCCTGCTAAATCCGGCAGCTCCTTATTCTGTGTCTTCCAAGGCGCCTACTTCCGTCATATCCGCTGTATTGATTTTTTCTACCACAAGTGGCACTATGCGATCGCCTATTCTTATCTGGCAGTTCATGTCATTCCGGTTCAAAAGTAGAACCTTGAGTTCACTGCTATAATCTGCATTGATTACTCGAGCTCAGGTGGAGATTATGCTTCGAACCCTAATCTGCTTCTTGGAGCAAATCATCTGTAAGTTTCTTCTATAAGTTTCTTCGGGTAGCCCCAAAGCTATCCTTGGCCTTATTAATGCTTGTTCATATTTTAAGATAATGTCATCCTCTATGGTATACCTGTTATGACCTGCTACCATTCTTGAGTACTTTGTTGGCGAGTATGCCATTTTGCTCCATCTCTTGACCCTAATTGTGTGTTCCTTTTCACCATTTCAAGGTTCCAAATGCAAATCCTTATCCCGATCTTAGTATTCACCTTTATTGCCTACCCTCACCACCACTGATACCAGGAAACCGCCTGGTTTCCAACATTTCTTTTCGCAATACGTAGCTCCCCCCTCATGATGGTACTCTGACCATCTGCTTAATATGTCAGGCTTTCCACTCTTCAAGCCTGGTCGGTATACAATATGAAAATTGCATTCTACCAACTTCTCAGGCCATCCAATCAGAAGGCCACTTCATACTTTAGAGATGAGGAAGTATTTTAGGTATTTATGGTCGGTAAAAACTGTAATCGGTTTTTCTGTTCTGATCAAGTAGTATCTCAATTCCTGGAATGCTTCAAGGATCGCGTGAAGTTCCTTATTCTAAATTTCGTAATTCCCCTCCGCTGAGTTCAACTTTTATGAGTGGAATGCTACTGGATATCATCTTGTGTCAAAGTATTGAGAAAGGAGGCAACAGAGTGCGAAATCATTATCGATGGTTTCTACAACAGTTACTCTTCCTGTTAAAAAGTGGTGAAGTATGGAGGATGTGTTGAATTGGTATTTTAGCTCGTCAAAAGCCGTATTTTGCTCAACTCCGCATTTGAAATTCTGGGGCTTTCCTTCAAATGCCTCTGTTATGGGTTTGCAAATATTGGAAAAGTTTTTCCTCAATCATGAGGAAAGGTTAGTGAATTGAATAAAGACTTACACATCTCTTACCGACTTGGGTGTTTCCAAACCATTACTGATTTCACATTTTGGGTACTCATAGATACACCATCGACCACCACTGTGTAGGCTAGAAATTCCAGTTCATTCGCGAAGATGGTCGACTTTTTTGGTAATACCGCTAGTTGCAAGTCTGATAGAGTTTGTAACACCCCTTTGACAGCTTCGATATGTTCCTTTTCATGGTTGGAATATATATGGATGTCTTGAAGGTAACATACGACTTCCACATTCAAGTATCCTTTTAGTACTTGGTCCAAGATATCTTAGAACGTTGCCAAAGTGTTGACCAATTCAAATAGTATAACCTTATATTAGTGGTGCCCATATCTTCTTTGGAAGGCTGTTTCCCATTCATCGCCTTCCGGAATCCTAATCAAGTAGTAGCCATCTTTGAGGTCTAAATTAGGGAAGCTCTTGGCGCTGGCTACGCAGTCTCGAGGTTCATGTGGTAATCGAAGGGGATATTTGTTGAGGATGGTAATCTTATTTAGATTTTAATAATCCATAACTAGAGGTAGTCTTCTATCAGGTTTGGGTACGAATAATATAGGTGCTCCTGCAGCAGATTGACTTCAAGTAATTGTTTCGTGCTTGATTATCGTATCCAAGTATCCTATTAATGCCGCCTGCTGTTTTTTGGATAGTGGATATATTGGTCCCCACTGGGGAGTTCATGCTGGAATCAACTTAATCTCGTGATTGAAGGTTCATCTGGGGGCTAGTCTCTCTCCTGTCTAGGCTTCAAACCAACGTTTGTAATATCTGTCTACTTTCGGTAATGATTGAAGTTTTACCATATTCTTGATTGTTCTGCTTGTTCCGATATGCCAAGGATTGTGGCCCCAAGCGACTCATTCATCATATGTGAACATTCCTGATAATACTGCCCTTGCGCCCCCTCTGTTTAAACAACCCTTCACAGAGAAATTCCAATGTTCTGCATCTTCTATGTGAGATACTGGGTGTTCACGATGCCACCAACCAAATGGAATTATTCTTCCATAATGACCTGCTTTAGCCACTTTCCACAACATGTCAGAGATGTGCCGGTTTTTTCCTATTTCCAATTTCATATGTAGGGTACAATACTGCCCTCCTGAAGTGGCTGATGGTTTATCAAAGCCTACAATTTCAACTGCATTTTTAGGGTTAAACTATAGGAATGGAAGGTCTTCAACAAGGTCCTTATTGAGAAGGAATACATCAGATCTCAAGTCTAATGTGACTTTGACTTTGTAACACTTATCGTGTATTTGAAGGCAAGTGATCCCCTCCCTGGAGTTTTCTTGTTTTAGTTGTGGAGAGACTAATTCCACGCGCTTAGCACAGCTTAGATTTTGTTGATTTCTGAGTTTAGGCATCGTTGGTATATGGTGTAGGTAACAAGATATTTGTTAATATGCCTGCGTAGTTCCGACCATTGAAGTCTACTTAGACAAACTAATAACTCTTTAGCTCTAACAATTAGGGTCTACATACTAGGCGGCATTTCACTGATATGCAATTGCGTGTGACCAGTTTTCAGGCGGGATACCTTCTCTCAACATGCTTGACCTAGGCTCATAGCAGATTTTCAGCTTGTTATTAGCCATTCTACTCCTCAGATGTGGGGTACCTGCTTTCTGCGATCTTTTCCCTTAGTGTTTCAGTTTTCCATCCCGCTACAGCTGTGCGGCCTTGTACACCAAAGTGGTATATTTCTACCCCACACTCTAGCTAGAAGAAAAGATAGTACATTCATATAATACCACTCAGGCTCGTATGGTAAGTGGAACGGCCCGCATTGGTTATTCTCCTGGCGGTCTTGTTATCAGGTAGGTCTTGCATTGCTATGTCTCTACTTCTCCGGCATAGTCTCTTGCTGGCACACAAGTAGCGAGCGGCCACTAGGTCACTTCAAGAACTGCGGCCGCGCCCAAGACTCCGTTGCCATTACAACTACAGAGAAAGAAAAACACACATCAGATTTTTCGCCGAGCCTCTACCTCCTTGGCCCACAACCAATTCTCACTGCTTCTCCTAACACTTTTACATACTTTTCATCAACAAATCATCCTCTATAATTTGTTTCCATCTACCTTTATCAACTGAGTTCATTGCCCGTCCCCTCTGATGGCCCCCAGAGGCAGAGGAAGAGGCAGAGGTGCCACAAACCCTCTTGTCACCCCTTTCAACCCCAGCCCCCGCCTACAACAACACTCCTCACCAGCAGACACTGATATGGATGAGGATTCTTGCTCTCCTGTCTAGACTGTTGTCGACACCAGGAACCCTCCAGGCTCTGAGCCTGATGAGGAACCTCTTTCCCAGGAATACCTTGATGGAGTCACTGATGCTCTCTTTGAGAAACAAAACGATGCCGCCAAAAACATCAATCAAATGTCACACCACCTCCAAGCCCTTGAAGCCCATATGTTGGTTGTCCAAGAATGCCACATCAAAGACACTCAAGAACTTAAAGACCAAGTTGCCACCCTCACCACTCAAGTCACGGCCCTTCAGGCTCAGCTACAACAACACCCTAGCCCCTTTACCACTACCCCCCTACCAGCACCTCCACCATAGCAGACCTGGGCCCAGAACGCGTCCAGAACACTTCCTACCAAGTCTACAACAACTTCAACAGCAAAAGGTTCAACCACTGCAGTTTTGACGAAACGCAACTGTACAATTGTGATTGAAAGAGATGGAACCCCTCTTCCAGAAGATAACAACCACCTCACTATCCACGATGCTGTCAACACAGCAATCAAAAAGCAATCGATTTCCAACCTAGAGTTCACGCCCAACTACCATGTCCTCCTAATCACCAAGGATAACATTCTTGCCTCCAATATCCTCAAAAGCCATCGCTTTACAATTGAGGAAGCCACCAGAACTACTGTTCCTGCGGCTAATGGCCTCAGAAAGGATGAAGTCTAGCACAAAATCATCATCCACGGCATTCCTACTACCTCCACCTTCCCCACTGTGCAAGCTGAGGTTGAAACCTTCAACCCTGGCACTCACCTACCCCGCCCTCGCAGGTGGCTCACCACTAATGCCTAATGCAAGGATAAAACAGCTTCTACTATGGTCCTTACCATTGCCAGCGAAGCCCCGACAGACAAAGCCCTCAGCAGAGGCCTCTCACTCTTTGGAAGGAAATTCAAAGTCCAACGCTACCTCACCTTTGATCATGACACCCAATACTCCAGATGCTTGGAGTTCGGACATCACCCTTCTCAATGTACCAAAACCCCACACCGCGCTATCGGCTCCCAAGAGCACCCAGCCCACCTTCACACTTGCGGCAGATCAGACTGCCCCACCAAAGGCAAGCCGTGCCTACACACTACCATCCTCTGCCTCAATTGTGGCAACAATCACCTGGCTACCTCCAAGGAGTGTCCCACTTACCTTCCCGCACACCAGGCAGCAACTGATAGGAGGAGCAGGGCAGCTTTGGTTTTTATTACTGGTGTTTCCTTTATTGGTTAGGCATCTGGTGGCTTAGAGGATTTTCTTTTATCATTATGGCTCATGAGCTGGCCCAAACGAACGTTGCTACCTGTCTATATGAGACGGGATATCAGACTGGCACCCTTGCCTGGTGTAAAGACTATTGTATGTTAGTTAGCTTCATAGCCGCTGCGGCTCCATAAGCGTAATGAAATATAATAATAATAATAATAATAATAATAATAATAAGAACTTCGGCCTATCGACTTTTGGATTATGTGGGCATGTTCACTATTGTCTCTTTCAGTAAAGATTTGCCACATATTAATTACTTGTATTCATGCTCATAACTCTTTAGCAGGGTCCCGACGTTTAGAGCCTACGTGCTTTGATCGTGAAAGATGAGACTTGCAATGCGCCGCTTTAATCATTTTGAGTTTCGACTCCAGTAGTTATATATGAACAACCCATTCGCCATCTTGGTTAGTACCCAATACACTAAGCTCAAGGGTGTTGCTGCTTTCGATTGCAGTTCCATATTGACACTAAATACCCAATCGCTGTCGCCTTTGGTCCCTATGAACTGCCCTTGGTCAGTTCCTTGTTGTCTTCCAGTTCGCGGATATTACTCCGTCGGGCAGGTTGCTTGGCTGTAGGGACTCTGCGCGCTAATTGGGGCATTATAATAAGCGCTCTTATGCGAAGAATTCTAACTTTTATGGTTCTTGTACTGACTGTTGCCGCCGCTATATGGGCATCTCTCCTATACATCCAATATGTGTGGTTTTACTTCCCCTAATGTGTACCATGTCTGTCTCTGCTCTGCGTGTCTATTACACTCTGTGGGATACCGGTATGGGCCTAGACGAAGTTTCTGTGAGTTGTCTATGCCACACTTCCTAACTTCTCTCGCGGCTTTTCTGGCTTCTTGTCCGTTTCCTACTTTCTCGGTGGGGCCCTGCCTCTCTTGACTTAAGGTTTACTATCCCTTTCTTGCTTTGGTTTAGTGGCTCATCGCTCTTCTCTTTGGACCTCTTCTACTATCTTTGGCTTAGGCGGTTGGTCACTTCCGAGCCTTTCCCTAGTCAGAAGTACTTCTTTCGTTCGCTCACATAGCCTAAGTACCTTTTTCCATTATTGATTTGTTGTGTATTGCATGGCCAACAACCTGCGGACAATTTATTTTCCAGCTTTCCATTGAGCTTCCTTCCTCTATGATTCTCCAGCCATGCATGGCTCGATATTTAGGTTGTGCATGTTTGTGATGTAATGTTCAATACTTCTCCCGTACCTGACCAGCTTCCTTTCTGGTAGAGCTTGTCTTTCATCTCCTATCTACTGTGAATTGTTTGATCATGTCATATTCAACACGAGTCTACATAGCCAATTCTGGTAGCTGTATTTCTCCTTGAAGTCTGTCCATAGCCTTCCTATACCAAATATTGTAAGGAAGAACTAGGTCTCACTTTGTAAGGTTAAGCACGTATATAACTCCTTCCTGGGCACTATCCGTAATATGCGGATTTCTTTCGAAATAGTCTATGCATTGTATAATCCAGACATATAGGGCTTGCGCAGATTTGTTCCTGAAAAATGCGAGAGGCTCTGATGGGCTCTTCACAATATGTACTATCGCATTGGCTAGTATTTCTGCCATACCAGAATGTTCTGGTGTCTCTCCTCACCTGTCACAGCTTGGACATTCTCTCCTTCCACCTCTCTCATCATCATCATCATCATCATCACTAGAATCTCCTGGATTACCTCCCTGGGCACTTCAGGGGAATGCATCAGTGGCTTCCTTGCCTTTCACCTTTTCCCTTTGGGTAGGTGGAGTGTAGTAACCTTCGTCATCTTCCTTTGCAACTCCCGCTAAGGGTGCTGGCCTGGCAGCTTCTTGACTTAGTACAGCAGCCAGTATTTTATTTAAAGATGCTGTTAATACCTTTAGAGCATTATTTGTCGCTTTGCTTTGCTGCCATTATTGGTTTTTGAGATTGTGGATATCCGCCTAGCAAGTGGTATGCTCCAAATGCCATGGCCCACGGGTACGGTTGACATCCTTTTCACGCTTGATACTTGGGGAACCGAATTCTAAGAATTTTATTCTTAGTCAGTTAACTGTTGACTTCAATGTATGATCTCATTCTAACGCCATCGTGCTATGTTGGATGGGAGTTACATGTAACCTAGTGGTTCCCTCTACACATTCTTGTCGACTGTTATCTTGTGCGTCTAGGTTCTTCACTACTTCTGGTAGTATTTCCTGCTGGATATCCTTACCCTTTTGTTCCACCCCTGCCAGCTGCATCAGCAAGATCGCAATATCATTTTCATAGACATCTTGTCTAACGGCAATCTGCGATTGCGCCTTAAGTTGTTTTAAGGTGTTGTCCTAGGTGGCTCACTTCAGATATTGAAGTTGATGTTGGCTTAGTTGAGCGAGGTCTCCATGTCTGGCCTTATTCGACTCTAGTTTATTCCTGGACGGCTAGCTAACTTGGCGAAAATCGCACTGTAATCTCCTCCTGCCTTTGGCATGGAGCACTATGATATCTAATATGTGCTTGCGACTCTGGATGAATGGTGAAAGAGTTGGCGTACAACACCTCTCCGAAATGTAACTCTTGAGGTGTTGAGGGGATGGACTCTATATGACCGAGTCACAAGTCCCCATCGTATCCAGTGGGGTGTTCCTGCACTCTCCCGCTGTTATTGTCTTTCTTGAATCTTGTAGTATATCAGCCATTATTATCTTTTCCAGATAGGTGAATTGTTCCCATAGCCCCAGATGAGTGATTACTAGTACTTCATAGCAGAGTTCTTGATATCCTGTAAAAGGTTTATGGAATCGTATAAATGGTATGCAATATTTGAGGTACTGGGGAGGTATAGGTAAAAAAGGGTTCATGCGATCTGATTCTGGATTCAGGACCTGAATTTTCCCTTTTTTCGAGGTTCCAAATGTGCTTGTGCTACATATATGAGTTTCTCGGCCCAAGCGGCGGGATTGGGTGGTCGTTGGCTATCTGTGGCTAGTTCCCTGTCTATAGAGTACTTCGTACTCCAATTGACGAGGGCTTCTACCTCAGTAGAACTGCACTCAAAAGTTTGGACAGTGCCCGACGCTATATATGCAATTGAATTGATATCTTGTTGGGATCCCAAAAGGTATTGCGAACTATGAGGGTTCTTGTATATATTCTTCTTCAATTTCGCGCAGTTCTTCATGAATATTTCTTCAAATATATGTATATAGGTGGGATGGTTGGAACCTTCAAAAATGTAAACAAAGCAAGAGCTGAGGGTAGAGTTTGAAGTGAACTCGTAGTTCTTATAGTAAGACTTGGTAACAGGAGAACTATCAATTTAGTATTAGGCAGACGCCAAACTCTAGTATAACTAAGGGACGTAGGTCAAAATCTTTTTCTTCAGAGAATCTGACGAAAAAGACTCATCAGGGTCAAATAGGTCCGCTAAGATTTACCAAGTGTAAACAATTTTACTGTGATAAGATCTCTTCATCGTTATGTGATGATGTCAATGAAGGTTTGGAGGTACTTCGATACATATATCCTTCACCTGGGTATTTGGGGATCACTTCTCTCTACTATGCCTCTGGAGTACCACTCAGGTTGAAATACGCAAAAGTCCAGAATCTGACAAGTGCAGACACCATTTGACCATGAAACCTATGACGCCCTTTCACAGTTACGGAATCGTATTGCGCTGTTAAGATGACTGCGCTATTTGATATTCCAAATGGCATCCTTCAACTTAGTTGTCTGTATAGACTATGATATTACTTTAGCCTTGTTGACTATCATTCCAGTTGTCTCTGCGGTCATGAAGTGATCAAGTTCATGCTGGGCCTGCTGGTGCCCATTGCAAGTCCAAGGCCAACTTCTCAATGTCTGCAGGGTCTCCGAGTTATCTAAGTCTTCCCTTCTAAGTGTGCTTCTCCATGGTCAGCTGGCCTCCGTAGAAGGGTCCAATTACTATAACCAACCAACATACAGCTTATCTCAGAAGGGTATGGGTGGATTGGGTATGTCCTCCATAGTTTCCACTACTGGGACATCCTCTGGGAGTGTTTTGCTGAAAACAACCTGTCACCAACGGTACCTAGTTTAGAAAGCCTACCTTTGCAGACTATTATCTCCATGTGACTCTGACGGAGTTCCTGCGTTCCACTTTCCACAGGTCGCCAAGGGTCCTCTCTCTTATATCTTTTGAAGAGCATGCTGTTCAACAGATAGTGGTGACGTATATGGTGTTATGAAGTGTGCTTTCTTGATGTGACATTTTAGTTACAGGATGCACCTCTCCAAATCTTGCCAATAACGTGCAGGCCCAATAAGGAGTCTGGAGGGGGGGGTTGGGCCTTTTGTAAATCGAGGGACTGAGTACAGTTACCCTACTATCAGGGCTGTCCACTTGTCTCAGAGTACCATATACATAATGACCTCATATTTCTGGATCCAAGTGATAGTTGATATCATGGTAGACCTCAATATGGCTACCACCTACAATAACCAGACTACTAGACAGACAAAGACAAGAATCCGAACAATCCCTCCATCTCTTCTGAATTATGTTAGACCCATAGGGAGTAAATTCTTTTGCCACTTTTCTCATATTCAAGTAGCAATCAATGCTACCATTGCAGATAGTACTGAACTCTATCCCTGTGAGATGACCTTTCGAAGAACCCTTAGACTACAACCTAGTGTCAAAGTTCTTCCATGGCAGTCACCTCATCCCATCAGATTTCATCGCTAATTATGATAAACTAACAATTGACAAGAATCTCTCCCAAGAATACCCGCACTTGGTGGACTACCACCTGGAAAAATCAGCACACAATGGGACCTCCTATCATCTCCGGTGAGACTGAGGTTATCTTCAAGTCAGCACTATATATTCATGAAATATCACAGAATCACCAACTTGTGGGACAATGGCTAGGATACTTCTCTGTCAATGAAGGCCCTAACAAGTGCGACAACTACAGACTATACCTGCCCTCCATTATGGGTGAAATTCACGCTTGCATATATTGCAGCCACCTCTTGATCTACCTCTGACCAAACATCACGGCTCTCCTGGGCCTCACAACCTCTGCCCCTAATAACCCTCTCAATATTCATGCCAATGGCCATGAGGAATGGGAAGTTGTAAAGATAATCAAAGACCAGATCTTCTATAGAAAGAGATAGTTCTTAGTCTATTGGAAAGGCTATGATGTAATCAAAGCAATATAGGAACTACTGAACTGCTTCAAAGGTGGCAGTAAGTGAATCCATTCCTACTAGTTTCATACGTACAGCTCAGCAAGTCCCTTCAGGCTTTGCGGAACCCGCAATGAAATATTGTCTGCCTGGACTTCCCCAATAGCCACAATACCTTCCACTCGCACGAGAACTCAACCTTGATAGATTTTGGGTACTCACCAAAGATTCAGACTACTCCGAGACTGATGACACCCTTCCTCTACCATCTTTTGAAAAAAACAGAAAGGGAAATACTGGACTGAATACATGTTTATCTTGTTATTTTCTCTATTAGGGGAAATGCAATAAAATTATTTTGTTCCTCTAGCACTATAACTAGTTTGATATTAGTTTTGCCTATTCAGGACTTACCTGGTAGTACTTATCTTTGCTACTTGTTATATTACAACTCAGTTGAGTATTCTCTTACGTTACTATTATTACTAGATCAGTATATTGATAGCAATCGCTAGTTTTATCTGGTTTGGATTTTATTATTTGTTTTATTAGTTTCATACTGTCACTTCAAGTCCTCTGCTTTATGGCTTTACTTGTTTTTATATTTTACTACAAGGATATCTATATTCTCTTATCCTATTGGATAAAATAGTATCATTATGTTTCCTAGCAACAATCTTTAGTATTTAAAGAGCCTACAATCCTGTAAGGATTTAGTCTCTCAAGCCTCTCAGGAATGCTTTGCCAAATATACTACAAGTTGAATGCTAACTTTGCCTTTCCATTTGCTTTACAATTTTTGAGGAGTTTCTGTTGACACTTATCTTTCCATTTTTGGAATATCGAGGAATCTCTCTCAGATTGTAGTGATATGTAGGGGTTTCCTACAGTCACAGTGTCAAAAGCAACCCAAGATATACCAAATGCCCCTATACCCTTTCATGATCAGCTGTAGGTTAGTTTACATTAGTACAAGTTCTCCTCTATGAAGGCAGGTGGAATAAGGAAAAGTACTATTAGAGAGGAAGAACTAAATAATAAGGCAAGAACCCATGAGACATTGTCACATAGGGCTTGAACTGGCAATTGGCAATAGGTAGCCCAGTATGAAACTGATCAATTCATAACTAAAAATTCTACAAGTAGGATAGTTAACAAGATTAAAGTAATATAATAGTCTATGAAGTGAACGTAGTTGAGGATGTCTGTTTTGTAAAACAAATAGCCTAGTCAGTGTAGCAGAAAAATACTAATCTGAAACTGATAGAGAGTGTGAGAAGTTTCATAGTCAATCATTCTTACACTTATAAAATTCTAGATATTTGAGTATTAAAACCTAGAGAGTTCTTCAGAAGTATAGTAGTTAGAAGTAGTCTGCAAACACAAAGATATGGAATACAAATATTGAGGTACTTCCCAAGCTTTCCAGATATAATCAGGTAATGGAGAAAAGATTGTATTCATATAAAATTGTTTATATGTTCAAGCTTTACCTTAACTATTTATTGGGACCCGCCTTCCTCTATAGATTCAGTGATTAAATATTTTGGCCCAAGTTTCTCATGTGTACAAGACTTGGCTTCTGCCTAACTGAGACAAAGTTTACCACTGTTCTCCCAATATGAGCACCATCGTCACTATCCACAAGCTACTAGCAGGTACTGAAGGGAAAATTAGTAGAATCCAAAGTTGAAAACAGTTAACATGTTGAGTGAGTTATAAGTTGCACTTGAGTAGCTGTTATTACTTTATTGGAATAAACTACTTTTGTGGTATTAGATTTGAGTTCTTGGTACATACTCTATTTACAACAGTATGTCTAATACTAATAGTGAACTATCATTTGCCATATTATAACTTATCCATTCATTTTACACCATTGTTTTAATAGCTCAAATCCTGACTAGATACCAGTATAAACTTGTTTTACCTCTCAAACTACTTTGCCTTCTAAATATTCTAATCCAGTATGAATCAAAGTTACTTTCTGTGCTTTTATATCCTCAATCAGGTTTCTAATTAACCTTATTTAATAATGATTGCCTAGAGATCCTCCTACTTATACCATATAGATGGCCATCCAATAAGCAAATAAAAAGTCTATTTCCATGATTTGATAATCTTTTCAACTTTATGCAAGGATTTAATTATATATATCCTACTTCATGATTAAACCTTGTAGCTATTCTATAGATTTTGAGGATGTAATTGAACACTCATTAGGGGAAATAATGGAGCTCCAGACCTAGAGCTTTATAAAATTCTACTATAAGTTTATCCTATAGAGACTTCAAATCTGCATTACATAAATCTGCTGTATATTGATCACAGATATGTCATTCTATAGTACTCTCAATCTGAACTATTACTTGAAAGAACTTCCAGAGAGACTATTTTCATACCACAAAAACTACTAGATGTATACTCTTCTTGTCTGGTATGATTGAGCTTGTGAATAGTATAATCTTAATAACAATATAGAAAATATTACATGATAATAGGAAGTTATTACATGGATATTTAAGTACAGAGAAGTATTTGATATGAAGGCAAAACAGTAGAGAGCCTTGTCTTTAGTTTTCACCTTTTTCTTTATATCAAATAGTTATTGTTAGGTACAAAACAGCGCGTCCAGCTCATGCTATGGCATACAAAAAACCTTAATCTCAACACAATAACATAGTAAAAAACTAATATCAAACAACACTGAAAGCTCACTACCTAAGCAGGAAAAAGATAATCGCAAGTACTCTGATCTGTGACTACCAACTTTATAAAGCCCTGCGCAATCAACAAATAAAACTCGTCGATAATTAAAAATATAAAACCCAAGCAAAACATAAAATCAAAATATTCCTCCCATGGTACTAGGCATAAAGAAAAATAAACATATCAGTATTCCATCAGCGACCGGACGAGGTAGGGTCAGTGGTGTCTATTTCATGGCAAAAAACAAGTAGTATTACCCCTAGTATCACAGGGAGGATCTAGTCAGGAAATGTGTACTCTGATCCTCGGCATAGCAGGAGGGAAGCCTGTGGCAGTGGCAAAAAAGTCGCAGGCCAATCGCTAGATGTCATCGATGGAGGTCTAAACTAGTACAGAAGCAACTAGTACTTCAATCCCAGTAAGATGGGACTGGAATTCCATGCTCTTAGTAGGACAGTGGAAAATTGTGTAAGTGAAGGTCTCTTCCTCCTACTTGTAGAATGGGCATAGTATAAGGTTCTCAAGATAGCTTCAGTCTCTGTGTCCAGCCCGATAGCTCTTGATGGTATGCATCTTATATTGTCTCTCTAATATGAATATTGCAAGGCCCATAAATGTGTGAGATATTATAGTAGAATAGAATTGATAGTCGGGTTGTGGTGGGCAATCAGCCGCCAACATTGCAACCAAGGTCAACCTGATAGCCACCCTGAGTGCCCCATCTCGAACCTTCAACTTGTCAAAACCCTGTGCATGTAACAGGTGTGTAGAAGCTAGGGGGCATCTGATGTGTCTTGACCTTTCCCCCCTAAGAAGACAGCAAATAGTGTTGGAGGATAGGAAGTTGCTTCAAGGCCATCTGGTAGCAACCCATTTTACCAGTCTAGAGCAGCTCTGGACACTAACGATTAGGTACTAATAAGACACATTGTTATTGTGGGCATCTCATGTTGGGACAGATAGTACCTGCCTTATAATACTCGGATTGACATATGAGGATGAGCAGACTTGCCTTAACACTGCTAGTCACCTTTTATGTATACTTCATTTTTCTATATGTGGCAGGGTCAGTTCACTATTTAGTGGCCTGGAGGTCATTGAGTGAAAAGAGTACGTTATCTATCTGATAATATGAATCTTGTTGATGTCTATTTTCCAGGCAGATCTAGTGCAGGATATGAACAAGTTGCTATTGTAAGTCTAAATCCAGCGTACCAGTCTTACTCCTAGTTTGCAGTTACAGCAGGGGGAGATATCCTTACCGGCATTACTCATCAGAAATATCTTTGCAAATCCTTCTTGGGCCTTAGCCAGCCTCTTCTAGTAGTGCAGGTTGGTATTCACTAAGGGAGTGAGACAGTATTCAAACTACCTAATAAGGAGCGCTGGGTGGAAAAGCATATTATTTGTTACTATAGGATCCTGGCACTGAGGGGTGCAATTCTTAGGAGTGTACCAGTATATGAGGTTCAGTTTCAGGCACTAATAAGGTGATCTCTAGTAGAAATCCGAGATACTCTAGCTGTTTGAAGAGAGATGAAAGCCTCTAGATGTTGGGCCAGTAGGATTCAGAAGTGACAGTAATAGTTAAGCCATACATGTTGGCAATATTTAGGCAACATGGGAGACAAGGGTGGAGGTTCACCACATATATGATGAACAGAAACAGGGATATAGAGAATCCCAGCAGAGTTCTAATAGAGATAGAAGTAAATGATCCTGGAGCACACCGAAAGACCAAGCGATATCGTCTGGCTGACAAGAATGACTCTACTAATGGCATTATATTGGGTGAAGTCTTCATTCCCTCAAAGATATGAGCAAGTTTACTTGCATTGACAATGTTGAATTGTTAATTGAAATCAAGGAAGAATGTAATTGTGTTGAGGATGGCCACCTCGAGAAAGCAGAAATCATGGGTGAGAGTGGAGATAGTATCAAACCAGCGAAGACCACTGTGAGAGCCTTGGTGATATAGGTGTAGGATACTACTAGCCCTGAGCCTAGGCCACAAGCATAACTGCTACAATTGTTTGCAGTATCTTGAATAGTATTTCAAGTAGTCAGAAGATTCTGAAAGAAAGTGACTTATATACAGCCTTGTCAGATTTGGAAAGTACAATTCAGTTCGTGTTTTTAAGAGAGGCAGGGTGAAAACAGTACCGGAGGAGTTACGACAGAAGTTCAGGGAGGAGAAATTTATTATTGGCCTATACTTTCTTCCAAACTCTGTAGGGAATTCTCTCTAGTGCAAGGGTAGCGGAGTTAGAGCATTTGAATATAGTTGCAAAGACTTCAGATATAAAAGGCAGGACCTTTCTGAAGCAGGGGAGAAGGGTCCAGCAGCCTGTGGAGCCCTAGGAGGGAAGAAGTGAGCCGGCAATATGTAGTTGATTTGGTTAGGGGTGGAGGCATTGGGGAGGTTGGGAAATCTTTCAGGAAAGTAGCGGATTACAATCTTGCCTACTTTCCATATTGTGCTCACATCAATATCAGCCAGGTACGTGTTCCAGTGATCTCGTTTGGCTGCCTAAATGCTTGTAAAATACACATCTCTGGCAGCTCTGACAAGGTCTGGGGTAGATTGATCTTTTTTCATTTCTCATACTATATAGGAGAAAGCTCTTCTGGGTTCAGTCAACATTGGAGTCCACCTGCCCTTGGAGCGCACTGATGCCCTGTTGGTCAGGATGTCAGATTTAAGTATAAGTGAGAATTTTGTCAGCCGCTGACGAAACCAGGTGGTCAAAAAGGAGGATATTAGAAAGGAAAATAGTACAGGACATTTGCTATATCCACAAGTGGGTAGACAGGGTCCTATGAGGTTAGTTTCCTATTGAAGCCAGAGGGTGGAAGATATAGGAGTAGTGGCAAAATAATGATACAGATGGGAGCAAGATCTGATCTGGTCCATAGTAATAAGCATTGCGGGAACAAACAAAGGCAAGCACAGACAGATTGGCAAATGTAATGTTCAGGACTCATGGCCTTTGTAAGAGGTTACCAGGAAACCTGGTGTATGTGCCAGGTGAGTTTAGTAAGTTGAAGGTCAGGCGTAAGGCAAGGTCCACGTAGAGTTGTGACATGCTCAGCTCGGAAGAGCTGATATGGGGTGTGTCAAGTGATGATCAATATTCAGATCCCCCAAGACCAGTGCCAGAAATACCAACAAAGTAAACAAATCATCTAGTACTACTAATCGCCTAGTATCCACCGGGGCAGAATAAGCATTGTACTAGCATAACAAAACATGTGAAGAATCAAACAAACTACAGGAAGTAGAAAAGTTCACAGGTATCAGGTCATGGCTATTGAAAAATATAAGAAGCATGGACACTGCACTCAATGCTTCAAACCAAAGATATGCCACAATCCAGGATTTGTAGGCAAGTAAAGTAGACAAAAAGGAACCTGTATGCGGAAAATGAAAGGAATGAGATCAGTTCTAAAGCAGAATGTCTTGCAACATGACTTTATGTAGAAAATCGCGCACATTCACAAAAGATTAAACTGTGTTTGCAAAATATCACCAGTTCTGAGGCAGTTATATAGAACAATTGTAAGAGAAGCATACTCATGACATACTCTACAAGGTGGTAGGGTGAAGAAGCATTTGTTAGAAGCATATAAGGTGGTTCTATTAAACCTGGCCTATGTCTGCAGAGGTTAAAAGAGATGAGATCCCATGCGTTCTAGAGACGGGTCAGAGGAGAGCACTCTCTTGTAACCAATAGTGGTCAAACAGTTCTCATTGAAATAGGTGAGCCATGAATTCAGGTAGAGAGATTGTAGTACTAGGCTTAGTAGAGTATGAGTGGATAGTTATAGTACAGGGAGCAGAAGGAGCAGCGAACGGAGAAGGGGTAGTTGGTATCCTGGGCAGAGAAGTAGGAGGCACTTGCTTTTCGAGATCAGCAGGGGAGCTGAGTGTTGGGCATATGGAAATCTCAGGCAAAAAGTACACACACTTCATGGTAGGGTAACTGCGCACAATTCCTCGATTATCAGGACTGCCAACACCCTGCTACGGCCTGGTTATGGGGCCGGCATATCATTAGCGAGATTTCAAGAGTTGCGTCCCATCATCCTCCATCTCCTCTACACCTCCGGTGATTGAAATTTATTTCCTATTCGGGAACCACTCAACACCGCGGAACAATCACCACTTTTCCCATCCCGCACCCCCCATCCTGGCGGGTGCAGGCCATCTACTCCTGTCTCTCGTTGTCTCCTGGCGTCATCTGCACTAATTTCCCTCCTTAGGTCTAGTTCTTGGAGTCTCTATTCTTCTCTGCGGCATCTCACGATGTCGGCTCTTCACCTTACTCCGCTTTTGCCTGGTCCTTTGCGTGACATCAGCTATGGTCGGGATGCCTTATTTCCTCTTAGCAGATGGCTGGGAATACAGTCTGAGGTACGCGATCACGACGCTTTCTCCTAGTGCTCTTCAGGGAATGTCTAGCTGGTTCTTCAACAGGCCATGGTTGCTTTTGCCACTCTCCCCCAGTCCTATAGTTGGGCCACAGCCTCTTCTCGGTTGGATCAGGAGACCTCCTAGTAGGACACGAATACGGTTACCGATAGCTCTGGCATTTGGGTCCCCACTCCTATTCTGCTTCCCTCTCAGGATCGGCTGGTATCCTACTGCTGCGACTCCACCACTATGTGGGTGGTATCTGTCGTCCCTCCCCGCCCTCGTGTCATGCTTGGGCTTCCGTACTACTCCCAGGCTGGTACCCTACTACCTTCCACACCAGGTCCGGCTTGCACCATAATCAACTGATCCCCAGCTGGCATCTTACTGCCTGGATACTTATTTATGGGAAACCCAGGTCCCTGCTGCTGTTTGGCTGGCTCTACACTGGTATTGCTCTGCTTCCTTCATATTGACGGCCTACGGCCAAATGGGCATTTCACCAGCCTCCCTCCGTGGTGGCTACAAGTTGCCCTCATGCATGCGGCGTCCGCCCGTAGAAGGCATCTGCTCGGATTTTGTTATGTTTGATTTTTGATTTTTCTTTTGTTAGTAGTTTACATCGTAGGTTTCTCTCAACTTCCTGCTTTTCTCTTGGGTGGCTTCTCTCATTCTCAGGGTTCGTTTGTGAGGTGGGGGTGGGCTACTCTGGAGGCGCGATGTGCAGTTGGTTCCATACCAGAAGGATTTAGAGTGATGGGTTTTTCCTAGGGGCGGGGAGACACTCAGGTTTTACTAGTATGCCATATTGTGAGATGCATGCGCGCATTTGTACCTATTCAAATGAACAGCAAATAATAGAAAAATAAATAAAAAAGTAAAAAAACGTGTTTCGTCCTATAACTAAAAAGTCACATCAAGGAAGCCCAGGTCACACCACCATATACATTGCCACTATCTATCCTACCGCATGCTGTTCCCAGGATATATGAGAGGTCATCTTTGGTGACATCTGGGAAGTGGGATGGAGGAAATCCACGGAAGGCGTATTGAGATAGTAGGCTTCAAGTTTTGGCATCCTAAACTAGGGGCCAAAGGTGAAGGGACATTTGCGGCAAAATACTTCAAGAGGATGTCCCAGTAGCAGAGGGTATTAGGGACATACCGAATCCACCCATACCCTTCTGTGATCAGCTGTAGGTTGATTGGTCCTAGTAGGAAGACCCATCTACAGAGGCTGGCGGACCAAGAGGAAGTACACACACAAAGACCTAGATAAGTCAAGATACTTGAGACGTTGACACGTTGGTCGCGGACTTGCAATTGCCACTAGGTGACCTGGCATAAACAGGATGACTTCCTGACCGAAGAGACTACGTGAACAATAGTCAACAAGACTAGAGTAATATGATAGTTTATGGAGACAACCAAGTTGGATACCGCTGTTTGGCATAACAAATAGCACAGTCATCGCAACAGATAAACACTATTCCCTAACTGTGAAAGGGCGTGATAAATTTTAGGATCATGCGGTACTCGCACTTATAAGATTCTGATTGCTTGCATGTTAAATTCGGAATTGTACTGCGGAGGAATAGTTGTTAGAAGTAGTTCACGAACACTCTAACACGGGATATAGATATCGAAGTGCCTCCAGGGCTTTACCAACATCATCAAGGAATAGAGACGTGATCTTCTTAATATAAATTGTTTTATGCTTTAAATATTTACCTTACCTATTTATCAAGACAAGCCTTCCTCAACAGATTCCTCCAACAAAGATTTTGCCCTTTGTCCCTCTGAATTATACTAGAGTTTGGCATCTGCCTAACAGTATATTGATAGTTCTCCTACTACCAAGGCTCACTACATGAACTATGAGTTCACTTCAAAAATCCACCCTCAGCTCAGACTTCGATTACAGTTTCGAAGCACCTCACTCTGCCTTTCACACTCATATATTACAAGAAACCTTCCACACTGAGCACTTCTTAATTGTAGAGGAGTTTACGCAAGAACTCTCATAGTTCACGATACCTTTCAGCATCCCAACAAGTGATCAATTCAATCGCATATATTTTACCTGACAGGTTTCCAACTTTCAGTGGAGTTCTAGCAAGTCGGAAGACCTCGTCCACTGGAGTACCCAGTAATCTGAGAACAAGAAATCAGGCACAGCTATCCGGTGGCCAGAGATCGCCTTGCCTTGGCCCTAAAAACCTATAAATGTACGAAAAGTATATTTTGAACTTTGAGAAAGGAAATTCAGGTCCCAAGTCCAGAGTGATATTGCCGGAACCGTTTTTTAGCTACACCTCTTGTATACCTCAGACATTGGATACCTCACATACGAGTCTTTAAACCTTTTAAACAATATCGCGAGCTCTGGTACGAAGTACTACTCATCACTCATGCAGGACTAATAGAGCAATTAGCCTATCTAGAAAGTATCACAATGACTGAGATACCTCAAGACCCATGAAAGAGAATAACAGTGGGAGATACAAGGGACACTAGACCAGATATGACGGGAACTGATGATTCAGCTGCATATAGCCCCGCAACAACTCCAGTGCAACATTTGCGGAGAGGGGTTATACTCAATCCATCTCACCTATCCTCTAGTGTCACAAGCACTCATCAGATATCACGATCCTGTATACCAAAGCTAGGAAGAGATCATGCTGCAAATTTAGCCAGATTGGCCACCTGCCTGGGAATAACTTTGGGTCGAATAAGGCAAGACATAGACACATCGCGCGACACAACCAATATCGCCTTCAACCATTTGACAGGAGGTACCACAGACAATACTTTAAAACTACTTCCGGTTCCACAGCAGATTGCCTATGGACAAGATGTCCATGACAACGATATTGCTATCTTGTTGATGCAGCTGGCAGGCGTGGAACAAGAGGTCAATGCTATCCAAGAAGAAATGCTATGGGAAGTGGCAAAGATAATAGATGCCCAAGATAGGCGTCAACTGGAACATGAAGAGGTAACCACGAGGTTACAGGGAACTATCAGGCAGGAAACCCAGGTGGCATTAGCCAGAGATCAAATGCTGGAACAAATGGTCATTGGCTTAAGAACGGAATATTTGGAATTCTGCACTCGAAGGATCACATGAGAAAGAGAGGTCAATCGTACTCGAGGGCAAGGGCATCTAGATAGCACTACTCGTCAGGCGGAAAGTCGGAGGTCCCTAGACCTGCAATGTGGGGAAAGCGAGGACACAAATCATAATTTTAGGGTGCTAACAGCAACGGTAAATACAATACTCACTGCCATATCAAGTTCGCAAGATGCAACAATATCCCCCTTACCCGTGGTGGAAGAAGCCCATGATAAGGAGTATTATGCTCCCCCTAGATGAAGGGACAAGGGGAAATGCAGGGAAGCTGCTAATGCATCCCCCTCAGGTACTCAGGGAGGTGACCCAGGAGATCCTAGTGATGATGATGACAATGATAATGAGTGGGGAAGATGTAGAGGAAGTCCTGGCCATGGCAGGCAAGAACAGACACCAGAATGATTAGGTATGATAGGAATACTTGCTGAC
Organism: Tuber brumale; assembly: GCA_014065205.1. Lineage (NCBI taxonomy): Eukaryota > Fungi > Ascomycota > Pezizomycetes > Pezizales > Tuberaceae > Tuber > Tuber brumale. The sequence goes on from JACCEG010000019.1 coordinate 735,359, forward strand.
GCGATTGCACTAAACCTTAAGGGACTGTCAGAACCACCCCTATTCTTTGAGGATAAGCTACAGAAGATATATAGGTGTGGATCATACAATGCAGCAACTATTTCGAAAGAAACCCACGGATCTGGGATGATGCTCGAGAACGAGTTATATACCCGCTCAACCATGAAACCAGAGACGTAGTTCTTCCTTACACCATTTGGTAGCGGAAGGCGATAGACGGACTTCGAGGGGAAGCCCAGCAGCCCGAACTGGCTACACGGACTCGCTTTGAATATGATACGACAAAGGGATTAGCCTAGGTAAAAGCTGAAACAGTAGAACTTCAAGCTATGCAGGTTGTCGCGTACAAAGGCAGTATTGAATATAACCTCACAGTCATGCATAACCATAACATGGGGGCACTTATGACGGGGCAGTCCAGGAGGAAGGAAGGGGAAAATAAAATTCTGAAACACATTGTCCGCAGGTTGTCGGCCTCGCAGTATACAACGGATCAGGAACAGGAAGAGGCGTTAAGGCTATGCAATCTGTTGGAAGAAGGACTTTTTGCCAGAGAAAATATTGCCAGAGACAAACCATCAAAGCCAAAAATAATTCAAGAGGTCAAAAGAGAAGACCGATGAGAGTCTAAGCCGAAGCGACAAAGGGATACTAAACCTTATGCCAAGGATGGTGAAGTCCCACAATCAAAACGGAAAAGGGACAATGAGCCAGAGAACCCTAGAGGGAGATTGGGAGGTGCAGGAAACACCACCCAGACAAACTTTGACCAGGCCCATACAGGTATTCTGCAGAGTGTGATGGATACGTGGAGGAGAGATGGAGATTATACATGTTATGGAAAGAAAAACCACACCTACCAGACACGTTGGGGAGATGCCCATATATCGGTGGCAGCGGTCAGCTCAAGGCCAATAAAAAGGAAATTAGGTGAGCAAGATCGGCTATAGTAAAGCGTAAATGCGCTCCCAGAGTTGCAACTGTCCGGCATGCAGCCCAAGCGAATAAGATCAGGGACCAGGCGAAGACGAGGAACTGACCTAGGTCAGTTCATTGGTACCAATGGCGACAGCATTTGGGTATTGAGTGTCCAGATGGAATGGGAATTGAAATGGGGACCCCCTGTGGTGGGGGTGTATTGGGTACCGATGATGATGGGGATCGGTTATTCCATGTGCAACTACTGGAGTCAAAACTCAAAATGATCAATGCAGTGCAAAGCATGTCTCACCTTTCAGGATCAATGCAAGTAGGCTCCAGGTAAAGGGACCCCACAGGGGACTTGAGAGCTCGAAGATGAGAATCAATATAAGGGTAGTTTGATCGCAAAAAAGGATAGTCAACATGCCCATACAGCCCGGGAGCCAACTGTACAAAGCTCATCAAGTCACCTGGTGGCTGCCTTATACCCATGTGCAAGCAAGTTACTATACCAAAGTGGTTATGACATAGCAATACCAGATCTACATGATAACAATACACGACAGGAAGTCAACTAAATCCGGGCCGTTCCCCCTACCACACGAGTGTGAGTCGTATTATACGTATGTGCTATCTTGCCTTCTAGCTAGAGTCTGAGATAGGGATGTACTGCTTTAGTGCGCAAGGCCCCGGTGAGGCAGCTGGACAGAAAACTGTAACCCTAAACAAAAGGATCAGTGAAAGTGGGAACCCCATACCAGGGAAGTAAAATGGATAATAAGGGGACGAAAATCTGCTATGAGGCTAGGTTTGGCAGGTCGGGAAAGCATGCAGCCTGAAGACTAGTTGTTCAAAATTGCATATTGTTGAAACGCTACTTAGTATGTAGAGCCTGATTGTTAAAGTTCAAGAGTTACTAGTTCATCGGAGGAGACCTCAATGGTCGAAACTACGCCCAACACCGACAATGCCAAAATGAAGGAACCAAGCAAGTCATTTCCGTGCTAAGCGCATGGAATTAGACGCTCCAAATCCAAGACGATACAACTATCCGGAGGGGGTCACTTACCTCCATATATACGATAGGCAATACAAAGTTAAGATCTTGTTAGACTCAGGATCCAACGTGTTCCTTATCAATAACCACCTGGCTGAAGACCTGCGCATTTTGATGATTAAACGCAACAATGCAGTTAATATCTTAGGCTTTGATAGATTATCAGCCACCTCAAGAGGAAAGTGTTACACTCTACCTATAAAGTTGGCAATCTGGAAAAACCAACACATCTCTGCAGTGTCATGTGAAGTTGCTAAAGTAGGTCATTATGAAAGGATAATTCCATTTGGATCATGGCATCAAGAATACCACGTGTTTTGCATAGAAGATGCAGAAAATAGTACATTGTCCGCAAAAAGTTGCGAAAGCTGTTTGGAAGAAGATAACACAATAGCGGATATGGCCGAATATGAGGAATGAGTTGCTTAGGATCATAATACATATCGCATCGGATGAAGCGCAGTACTCACAAATACGTTGGCACCCGCATCATTACTGAAGGAATACTGGCATTACAAACATTTGTCTGCAGTCGTGACGGCTGAAAAATTAGCTCCCAGACAAACATTTGATCACAAAAACAAGCTGATCCCTGGATCAACTGCCCCCTGGGGGCCAATATATCTACTATCGGAAAAGCAGCTTAAGACATGAAAAGAATTCTTAGAACCAATAATTAAGCGGAGAACGATTACTAGTCCTCTTTCTCCTGCAGGAGCACCTATATTATTCGGACCCAAACCCACTGGAAGGCTGCGCTTGGTTGTAGATTATCGGAATCTTAACAAGATTACTATCCCCAACAAACATCCCCTTCCACTAATATCTGAACTCCCAGACCAAGTAGCTAGCGCTAAGATCTTCACCAAGTTAGACCTTAAAGACGGTTACCATTTGATTAGGATTAAGGAAGGAGATGAGTAGAAAACATCTTTCTGAATACGATATGGGCACTATCAATATAAAGTTATGCTATTCGGATTACTTAATGCTCCTGCAACGTTCCAAGATATGAAGAACCTAGTACTTAAAGAATGCTTTGACGTTGGAGTCATGTGCTAACTGGATGATATTCTTATTTACTCAAAGGAGGAAAAGGAACACATTGAGGCAATCAAGAGAGTTTTACAAAGTCTATCAGACTTTCGATTAGCGGTATCGCTAAAGAAATCGAGGTTCCATGCCACTGAGGTAGAATTCCACCACTATATGGTAGTGGTCGATAGGGTATCTATGAGTACCTGAAAGGTAGAATCCATAATGGTTTTGAAAGAACCTAAGTCGGTTAGAGAAGTAAAAGTCTTTATAGGATTTACTAACTACTACAGATGAGTTATTAAAAACTTTTTAGCTATTTGCAAACCCGTAACCGAGACATTATAATGAGATCCTAAGAATTTGAAATCCAGAATGGAGCAGGATACCGCATTTGAAGAATTAAAATACCATTTCACGACGGCTCCAATACTCCACCATTTCTTTCCAGAAAGAGAAACTATGGTGGAAACTGACCCAAGCGATTTTGCACTCGGTTGTCTCTTTGCTCACTACTTTGAGAAAGTGTTACATCTAGTAGCGTTTTATTGCAGGAAGCTAAATGATGTGGAATGCAATTATGAGATCCAAGATAAAGAACTGGTCGGGATACGGGAAGGATTTAATGATTGCAGACCATATTTGATCGGAACGGAAACACTGATTACGGGACTTACCCGACCAGCAGAACCTGCAATACTGTCTCACCTTGAAAGTCTAAAGTAGTGGTCAAATTCGATGGGCTCAGAAGTAGGTAGAATACAATTGTCGCATTGTAGACTGACTAGGCAGGAAGGGTGGAAAGCCTGACGCATTAAACACACGGCTGGAGGACCGTCCTGAGGAGGAAGCTATGGATTCCAAACAGAAAATTTTAAAACAGGAAGGTTCCTTGGTATCACTGGTTACGAGTATAGGCGATCAAGGAGGAAATTGGAATGGTGATAAGGATTTGAATTTGGAACCTGGAAGAGGTGGGAAGGAACCAGTGATTAGGGTCAAGAGATTGAGCAAAAAGGCATACTTGCCAACTAAGGACACAAGAATAGCAGCAGGACATAACCTGTATACTATAAAGGATGATATTGTCCCAAGATATGGACAAGCATTAATAAGGATGGGTATAGCTGTGGGGCTACATGAAGGAACTTATGGAAGAGTTGCTCCAAGAAGTGGTCTGGTAGTTGAAAGCGGAATCTCCACCGGTGCAGGAGTAATGGATGCCAATTACACTGGAGAACTCAAGGTCGTACTATTCTACCACAAATATGAGTACTGCCAGATAAGAATGAGTGACTGCATAGCTCAACTGGTGGTGGAAAAAGTGAACACCTCAGATATGATGGAAGTAGACGACTTGGAAGAAAGAGAATGAGGAACAGCAGGATTCAGAAGCACCAATATAGCCACAGGATCCCTGATTGTGAAGGAACAGGAACCTAGCATCAGCTACCTACAGGCATCGGCTAAAGAAAACGAACATCGGTATGATATTTCAGATGTACCGGAAAAGGTTCTAAGGTCAAATACCATTATCCTACAAAAAGGTTTGAAGCAGTTTAATCCTGAATTCTGAAGTGAGATACAGGGAGCTAGTAGCACAGACGCAGCATGGAGGCACCAAAGGGAAGAACCCATTAAGTTGCGAGACAAAGGAAAGGATTGCTACAAGGACTGGACCTTAACTGACGATCTGGTATATTATAACTAAAGACTATTTGTACTAGATAGTGAGATGCTATACACCAATATCGCAAAAGGATGTCAGGATGCAAAAATTGCAGGACTTTTCAGACAAGAGAAAACCTTGGTTATCATTATACTGTACTTCGACCGGAAGAGACTTGTAAAAGGAGTTAATGACTATGTTCGCTCCTGCGATGAATGCCAACATGATAAATGGCCTAGACATGCTAAGTATGGATTACTGCAACTATCGAAATATCTGACGCAGCATGGGCGTCCATCTCTGTGGACTTTATCAGACAACTACCAGAGTCGCAAGGGTGTACTCAAATAATACTAATAGTTGATTGATTTACAAAGATGGCATATTTCATTGGTCTTCAAACCTCGGCTACAGCCAAAGATGTCGTAAAGGCATTGCTGCCAGAAGTATGGAGGCTCCACGGCCTACCAACCGAAATCGTCATGGATATGTACTCAACGTTCGCGTGAGAATTCTTCTAATCTCAGGGAAAAGAGCGGGAAATCTTCGCGAAGAAAGTCAGCGGCTTACCACCCTCAAACTGACAGACAGACAGAATGTATCAAACAAGTGCTGAAAGGATAACTGGGAAGTTTTGTCAACTATTATCAGGATGAGTGGTATTAGCTACTACCACAAGCTGAACACACCTATAACTACACCGTAACCAATACTCATAGAATGTCGCGATTCTATGTGAACTAGGGATTCCATTAACAGACAAAGAAGATGAAGTAGGGAGAAGCTCAAAATCGAACAGCAACACTCCACACGAACTGGATTAAGACGATTCATGAACTAGCAATAGGGTTACGAGAAAAGACACGGGAAGGAATGTCAAAATATTATGACAGGAAAGCTCAACAACAGCTGGCCTCCAAGGTCAGAGACAAAGTAAGGTTAAATGCAAACATCATTCACAGCTGACGGAAATCAAAAAAACTGAGTTCAAAGCTATACAGGCCTTTCCAAATCATGAAAAGAGGGGGATCTCGAGCCTTCAAGCTTGACATATCAGATTGATGGAACATTACCCATATGTTCCATGTCGTACCATTAGAACCCGGTGGCCAATTAGTTTATGTCAATCTCAAACAACTCCCGAGAGAACCGGAAGACATTGTTAGCGATCTACAATGGGAGGTTGAAAAAGTAGCAAGAAGTAAGATTGGCTCTTACAGAAAATGGGTATGTGGCCGTCATCAAGTGAAGCGAGAACTCTGGTACTTCATCTAATAGCAAGGGTGTTCAGAAGATGCGAACACCAGGAACCAGTTACCGGTATGGAAAACTCCAAGGAAGTTTTGGAAAATTTTGATAATGAAAATCGTGACATGCTAGCAAGGGTAGAAGTAAGATAGTGAGGAAAAGGTTTTCCTACCATGGCCAAGTAAACATGGGAGGTTTCTTTACCCTGACAATACAGAGTCTTAAAATGTATTTAGAAGAAATATAAGAAGTTATGAAGGCATTCGAGACTAAGCCGGATAGGATGGAGCTCATATTAGGCATATGGAAATCAGAGGCAAGAAGGGCACAGACCTTACAGTAGGGTAACTGCGCACAGACCCTCAATTATCCGGATTGCCAACTCTAGTCTCTGGCCCCCTCAGGGGGCCCGCAAGTCATTAGCGTGATTTGGTCAGTTGCGTCCCATAACTAAAATGTCACATCGATGAAGCCCTCTTCATGACACCATATGCGTCACTGCCGTCCATCCGCCTGCATGGCCTTCGCAGGATACATGAGAGGTGACCTTGGGAGACATCAGGGAAGTGGAACGGAGGAAATCCATGGGAGGCGCATTGAGATTGTATGCTACAAAGTTAGGCATCCTAAACTATGGGCCAAAGGTGACCGGATATCTTTAGCTAAATACTCCATAAGGATGTCCCAGTAGCGGAGGTTATTAGGGACAGACTGAATCCACTCATATCCTTCTGAGATCAGCTGTAGGTTGCTTGACCCTTGTAATAGGACCGCTCCATGGAGGCCGGCGGACTGAAGGGAAGCACGCTCAGAAAGGAAGACCAAGATAAGTCGAGACCCTTGAGACGTTGATGTGTTGGGCTCAGACTTGCAATTGGCACTAGGTTGCCCTGCATGAACTTGATCGCTTGATGACAGAAGTGACTGCTGGAATGATAGTCAACAGGGCTAGAGTAATTTAATAGTCTATATAGACCACTAAGTTGGAGAATGCTGTTTGGTATAATAAATAGCACCGTCATCTCAACGGAGGAATACCATTCCTTAACCGTGAACGGGTGCTATAAATTTCTGGGTCTAACGGTACTCGCACTTATAAGATTCTGGACTCTTGCGTATTAAAATCAGAGTGGTACCATGCAGGCATAGTAGTTAGAAGTAGTCTGCAAATACTCAGATACGGGATATAAATATCGAAGTGCCTCCTGAGCTTTACAGACATTATCAAGCAACGGAGAAGAGATCTTATCAAAATAAAATTATAGGACCCTTTATATCTTGATATTACCTATGTATCGAGACGAGCCTTCTTCAACAGATTCTATGAATGAAGATTTTGGCCCACGTCCCCCAGAATTATACTAGAGTTTGGCATCTGCCTACCACCGAGGGTGAACCAAATGATCACCGTCGTAGTGTATGATCCATTGAATGCTGCTTTTTCACCTCCACAGTCTATAAAGTTGGGTGGTGAAGCAATATTGCAAGTGACTACCAACTTCTGCAAGCCATCTTGGGGGCATGATTGGTTCATGCATTAGTACTCCATGTGGGTATCCTGGACATATCAAATAATGCATATCTTCCTCCGCTGCTTGCACGGAGAGAGGAAGTACCCAAAGCGGTAATAGTTGCAGTACTGACTGGTCTTAAATCGGCTGTAAGTAGGGTTGACAATATGTACTTTTGAACAAAGCCTACAAGAATTCCCAAACTCGAAGACATTAGCCGGGTTAACCACCACCACGATGGAGGTAGTCCACATTGATGCCCATATCGCTGACTGTTTCTAGGGATAGTCTCTAGCATCTTGTTATAGAACTTGGCTTGATCCAATGGAAGTATATTACGCAGAATATTGTGAATAAGGAGGCCAACATTAATAGAGGCCACTCTGAAGACCTGAAATGAGTTATTGGTGACTGGGAAGCTCTGATTGAACTTTCCAGTTATGGCTTCAAATAATTGGGTACAGGATGTGAAGGAGGTAGGTGAGTTGGCAGTGACGTTAACTACGCTGATTCTGTTGTGAGAGGTGGAGAAGCCCAAGGGAAGTGTAGTGGAAGCTTGTTTAAGAACCTGTACTTTAATGTTGAGGGGAGAGACAAGCAGGCTGAAGAAATCTTGAAAGAGGACTGGGAACAGGAATGGGGCTTAAAAGCTTAACTGGGCAGCTGGAGGTGGGAAAGGCGCATTGGGGGCAGTCTCCTTGATTGAAACTATAAGTTGTGCAGCTATTGCCGACTTCTTGCCTTTTCTCTGTTACAGAGCCACTTGAGCTCAGGTACTGTCATCCTTGGAGGTGGTCAAGGCATTCACTGTGAATCAAGATAGGGAGCCAGGGAGGAACTGGGTAGTCAGGTACTAGCGATCGCAGTATATTTTCTCTTCTTCTGGGAGCGGATGTCACAAGGTATGTAGGATGGTAGCTGCTCTTGAGTACTCATTATACTCGACATATGTGTCCGAGTTGCCAGACCACTTTCTGTTTATCTTGATGGGAAAGTCATTTGCCTTGCCTGTGCTGTTGGCCATTTGGGTAAGGAAGGTCCTCTTAGCACGGGGCTGATAGGCAGTGTTAGTGGTATTGATCAGACCTGATTGAGGTAGAGCGTAGGTGGTTTGTTGCCCGCTTCTGGGAGCCAGAGCTGACAACTGAGATACTACATCCTGGAATACAGCTGCAAGCCTAGTGATGCAAGATTTCTATCCCACTGCAGAGGTGGTTCGTAAAGTGTAGAGATTCTCATCGATAGAGTTGAGGTAGGTGAGAATTCTGTAGTTTCATATTGGGCTTTAGATGGTATCAATATAGGCTCACAGAGTAGTAACAGTTTAGGTCAAGTGGTTGACCATGGGTACTAGCTGGCTGAGGATGGGTGCAATGATAGCTTGAGTACCTTCAAAGGCTTTGATGTAGGAGTCGTATATAGAGGTGAACATGTGAGGATAAAGGCTAGCGAGGTGGCCAGCCACGGTGAGGAGGTAGGTAATTGGCCAACCTTCTTCCGTGCCCATGGGCAACTGTGTCGCGGTCGTACTATTGCAAAAGATAGAGTATGACTGTTGGCTTGATGGGGCTGCAGTAGTGAGAGAGGGGCCAAGAGCAGTGCCAGACGAGCTCTGTAAGTAGTGGGGAACAGTATCAAAATCTATCAGTATCCAAGAATTTGTTGTCTAGTAGGACAGAATCTCTTGTTCTCAGTTGAAATACGCTCTTTAGCAAAGCACAGGACTGGGGTCCCATATTCCTATCTTAAGGTCATATGAATTTCAGATTTTGGCCCGACTAAAGGTCATGATGTTTAAAAGTGTAAGTTCTACTAGTCCCAAGATGAGAACTTCTTTTTTTAACTGTTGTTGCTATGGGAATGGTATGCGAAGTAGTTTTGTTCTTAATTCTTGCAAACGTCTTTTGCAGATAGTAGCACCAATTGATACTGGTACGCACTTCATATAACCAGATAACATTATAAGGGAAAACTATGACGGGTGATATATTTGACTATAAGATACGTTGTAAAAATATAAGTGCTGATATGTTTGACCTTGAGGACCTGCGAAGAAAATCCCATAACTATGTATAAATCTATAAGAGTATGAGAGAAAGAAATCATCTATCTCAGTAAAGGCCACAACCCAGTAAACATGTTCCTCAAACTGAGACCCAACAGGCAAACCAGATTGCTAGCAGACCTTGTCTCCGGAAATGATATCTCTGTTAAGGACCTTGGTAGAATTTTCAACCAAGCTAAGATTTTCAGGAATATGATCAAAGAACAGTTCTGCTCATCTATTGACCTGTACAATAAGTACCTTCCAGTCTGAGTTTACTATGAGCATGAGAAATTCAATATCAGTGAAAGCTGAATTGGCTCATTTCCATGCAAGGTAGTACTGCAAGGTAATACCAATGTGCTTGCAACTATACTACAAGTAATAGAATATCAACTTGATGGAATAATCAAAAAATATCTTTAAGCATAATATTATATGGGCAATATTACTGTCTACTCAGATAGCTACTCTGATCTTATTTGAGACCTCAGAGAAATATATAAGAGACTACAGGAATATGAGATTTAGGCCATCCTCTAACTCCACTATTTTCCTCATACTTCCAATCAACTTTCAACACGGGAATTTCGCAATCCCCTCCACTCTCCTTACTCATCCTGTTGTGGCTTCGGCCTAGGAGTGATGGCCATCCTTATCATCTTCCCACTGTTCTCCTTATACTTTATTATACATTAAGGCTTTCCTTTCCTTGGGGTTCAGTACTGCTGTTCTGCTTCCCTTTCCATCCTTCTGCCTCACTCAAGGTCAGCAACTGCTCACTTTCCACACAACAGATGGCTAGAAGCACAGTTTGCCATACAGGAGAACACTAATAGGCTTTTTTGGTGATGGCGTCCGTTTCCTCACTCAGCAAGTGGTAGGATACTATCCATTAAATAATGCTATCTTGAATAGAACAAGAGACTACGTGAGAGATAAAGTAAAATATCTTGCTCACCATCTAAGGACCACCTAGGGTGATACGAATATGATTAAAGAAAGTTGATATGGTCATCTTTGGTTTCTGTAAACTTTTTTTTGGTTGAATCAGCTGATATCCTACTACCATATTTTCCTACTTGGTGGCCTCAGGCCATCACCTCCATGTTTCCCAGCCTCGATTGTCTTGGTGCTGGTATCTTGCCACAGGCCATTTTGCCTTCCACTAAGCCTTTTTCTTCAATCTCACATACCATCTCACTGGGAATATTCCTATTGGCCACAGAAATATTTATCGTATATTGCTAAAGGTTTTAGCTGTATGGTTGGGATTCAGGTTATTAGAGGGAATCTTAGTTCTAGGTTATAGCCACTGTCAGAGTGATGTATTTCCTTGGTATTGATCGCTTTCAGGGCTTTTCATTTATAGTCTTTACAGTTCTTTTATACTACCAGTTTACTGGGTATAGGAGCTTTTGCAACTGTATGGGATATTGGAGTCGGTAGCTCCAGGCAAGACTTTTCCGCAGTCAAGTTGGAAACTGAGAAGGTTGGGCTTCTGCTTCCTGACATTAATGACTGCTTGACAGTTTTTCGGCTGACTTCTTGGGGGCTGGGGTAGGAGACAAAGAGAGTGCATCTGCTCTAGCTGTTCACACTACAAGTAGAGGCTGTACCTTTAAACTAACAATAAACTTGATGATAAAATAAAACAAGCACAAAACATGGAAAAATATGAAATTCATGTATCCTTCATTTCTTCTATTTTCCTGGTACTTAAAATCAATCGTCAATGTTGGATTCTCACAAACATGCACCCTCTCTCACTTTACTATCATGGCTTCACCCTTAGTATGATGGCCGTCCCCATCTTCTTCCTCTACCCTCTTCAGCTTTTCTACACATCAAGGGTCCTCCAACCTTGGATTTCAGTATTGCTGTTCTACTGCTCATTCCACTACTCTCTCCTCTTTTAGTGAGAGACTCTCTACTGTAGGTAAACTCATCACTTCCGATGTAACAGATGATGGGAAATACAGTTTGTAGTTCATGAGAACTCCAACCACCTCTCTAGTCAATCTAGCCCCTCCCGTATGGTGGGCAAGCAGTAGTATCCTATTCACTAAGTGATGCTATCTTTCGTACAATAAGGGACTACAAGAGAGTTGTGGTAAAAGGTCCTGCTCCCCGTCCTGAGACTACCTAGTCACACAGGAACAAAATTACCAAGAGTTGACACTATCGTGTTCAGTTTCTACACCTTTATTACCGTTGGATAGGCTGGTACTCCAGAGGTACATTATCTTTCTTTGACCTCCACCGGGCATCACTATAAGGTCTACTGCCCGGGATTGCATTGCTCTTAGTACCTTAACTGGGGTTCCTTTGCGTTCCACTTGGGCTTTCGCTTGGTTCTGCCACCATCTTTCAGAGGGTATATCTATGTTGGCTGTGGATGTGTTTATTGCAGAAGTAAAAGACAGGTGGGGTTCTGGAGCAATAACCACCACAATCACTGTGCTTACAGCTAGTCACTCAGCGGGAACGAAATGCCAAGACTATAGGCAGCAGCCAAAAGAGGGGTATGAAAGGTTTTTTCCACTGGCTCTCTCTCATACAAACAAGTTCTTGCTCAATTTCTTTTCTTCACCAACTCGCTCAATTTTATGGCACAACTAACTAAACCTGATAGGAAAAACATGGCAGTATAAGTAACTAACGAAAAACAAATTCCCTACACGCTCCACCAGCCTTCCTAGCCCTCTACCGGCTACCACACGTATCCAGATAAGCCCACATTCCTACACGCATTTCCGTGGTAACAAAAGAAAAAATCATACAGAACAAATACAACGACTCGCACACGCATACGTCCCACTACCGTACCTGTAGACCCTCCAGGGTCCCCAATACCCAGAAGGCTCCTGTACCCACAATGCACTTGTATCCATAACGCTGTGCAATAAGGACAAACACCGGACATGAGATCACCGCACAGTGGGTAACCAAATTGGGATAATGGTGTGAGAAGCGGACCACAGCTAATTGGCGAGTGGGAATAGGCAGGACAAAGAACAACGAATGGCATGTGACGAGTAGCAAAGCGGCGAACCGCAAAATAGTGGGCGACAAATAACAGGAAAATGGAAAACAGCTTACAGGCGAACTAAAACAACAATAGCGGTAAATATCGGGACGAATGGTGAATATCTGGCGAAGTGGGACAAGTAACAGACGGGTAGGGGAAGAAATAGGTGGAAATGGGAAAGCATGCTGAGCATGCTTGGAGCATATCGAGCATGTTCAAACAGGCTCGATAGGTTCCCGGCCTATTGGGTGGTGTTTGAGCATGTCAAGCAGTATTCTGGATTCTATTCATTTTCAACACTCCTACTCTACGAGACATGTTCCAAACATAAACATAAAAATAAAAATAAAAATAAAAAAAGTATGAATAAAGAACGCTTTCGGAGCTATGTTTTTCTCCATTTCTGAACAGTCCCCGGTTTTCTGATACTTCCACTTAACGGGTATTTCTAGGGAGCCATCTTAGAGCCCACTTGGCTCTTTTTCAATGCTTGGCCCTGGCCGAGCTGTGTATCCTATTGCCTCCAGTGACACCTATAGCAGCCATATACCATTCAACCTTTTCAAGGCTTAGCCTTTTAGGGAGGCAGTCAGCGATCATGTCACCAGTCTGCAGGTATTCCAGCAAGACTACGCCGGTGGTGATCTTTTCGCTGACATAGTGTTTTTGGATTGCAATGTGCTTGGTGCGAGCATGGAACTCACAGTTGTGAGCCAGTGCGATTGAGCTTTGGTTATCGCCATAGATTTTTGTTGATGGTAGGACCAGGGCAGGGGGTTTCTCACATGGGTTTTCAGTAAGGTCTGAGTCTGGCTCCAGTTGTGAGGTAGTATCTGGAGCAGGGTCTGGGTTTTCCTGTTCGCTCTTCTGCAATTTAGTGACCAATCTTGAAACCCAAATAACTTGCTTCACAGCTTGCGTGAGAGCCATATACTCGGCTTCAGTAGAGGACAGGGCAACTGTTTGCTGTCTTTTGCTTGACCATGAAACTGCTAACATAGTGCACCCCGGTTCTTCATTTGCATTTGCGATCATGTATACATAACCACCCGTGCTTTTCTGACTATCCAAATCTCCAGTCCAGTCTTCATCGCTATAGAGTACAGGGTGTAGAGTGTCAGGAGGGGTATAGAATTCGGCTAGTTTTAATCTCCACTTAGCAGTTCTGGTAACATAGTGGAGTGGGTATTTGTCAGCAACCATGTGCCTAGTCTTAGGAGCGCTATTGAATTGGCTTAGAGCTCCCACTGCAAATGCAATATCTGGTCTTGTGCAAAGCATCAGGTACATCAGGGTACCGATCATACTCCGGTATTCTCCTTCATCTGCTGGCAAGTCCACAACGGCATTTTCTACCTGTGAGTCTTGTTGTTGAAGCTTTGTTCCAGGATTTAGTAGGGTACAGACAGTATAGGCATGTGCAAGATTGAAGCGCTCTAGGATTTTCTGAATATAGGCAGATTGGTTGTGGGTAATTTCTTTAGGTCCTCGGGTATTTTCAATTCCCAAGAAAAAGTGAGCTCATCCTAGGTCTGTAACTGGGAACTGTTTTGCTAGCAGAGCTTTTGCATCATCAAGTATATAGCATGGTCCAATCCAAAGAACATCATCTACACAAATTTGTACCTAGCAATGGTCTAGCCTGTCTTCTGAAATTTTTATATAGACTGTATGATCCTCAACACTTGTCTTAAAACCCCATTTTCCAACCAAATAGCGATCCCACTCTTGATTCCAAATTCTTCCTAACTGCTTTAATCCATACAACCATTTGAACAACTTGCAAACTTTCTGTCTACCTCCCCTAGCTGCCGCTTCTACAGCTAAGCTGTCCGGATTTTCTATATAAATTTCTTCTTCCAATTTGGCAAGATGATATGCACTCTTAATATCAGTCTGATCAATCTCATAGCTCCTGGCTCCAGCAAGGCATAGGATAATATATACGGAGCTGAGCTTGACAACCAGTGAATAGGTCTCCAGGTAGTCAATTACATAGCGCTGGGTAAATCCTGTAGCAACCAAGCGAGCTTTGCACTTCATGACTGCTCCTTCAGCACCTCTCTTGACTCTAAAGATCTATCGGCACTGGACTGGTTGTCTTTCCCTGGGCAAATCTACTAACTCTCAGGTATTGTTGTCAATAATGGACTCGAGTTCTTCCTCAATTACAGTAATCCAATCCATTGCCGTTGCTGAGTTGATCACTTTCTGGTAGGAATACTGCTCCTCTGCATCAAAGGCTGCACTAGCTGATGCCAAGAATGCCTCATGTTGTAACCAAGCAGAGGTAAATCTCCCAGCATTGGTCCGGCGAGGTCGGGAGAGGGCGAGTAGAATGTCTTGTGGTATTTCTGTTGCTGCCCGTATTTCTGGTGCTACTGGTGACTCTTGTAGGGGTGGTTGTTCTGGACTAGGAGGTGGAGAGAGAGGTGTAGGAAAAGTAGGTAGTTCAACAGCCTCCTTTGGCTTTGCTCTGGGTGGAGTTTCTTCTGTACTTTCATAGTCTGATTCAAGAGTTGGAATAAACACCTCTTGAGCATCCTCTCTCTTTTCTTCCTCTTTTAGTTCCTTTACCACTCTGATATCTCTTACAACTAGGATCTCCCTGCCAACTAAAACCCGGTACTGGTTGGTTCCCTCATAAGCAACTACCTAGCATTACTCTCCATTATTATCCCACTTGGTCTGCTTAACCTTTGGGATATGGTGCGAGGCAGGTGTTCCAATGAGTACCAGATGGCAGAAGTTGGGGCGCTGTCCAGTTCATAGCTCATAGGATGTAGCCTTTCTGGCAACAGTCGGACTTCTGTTCTTGAGGTATACAGTGGTATGGATAGCTTCTGTCCAGAGTTCATCGCTGAGTTGGTGGTCTAATATCACTGCCTTGGCACTCCCAATTAATGTGCAGTTGGCCCTTTCACTCACCCCATTTTATTCTGGTGAGTAGGGGGCAGTTTTATCCTGAGAGATGCCACAATCAGAAAGAAACTTAGCAAAAGAGTGACAAGTATACTCGCCACCATTATCACTCCTCAGGGCTTTTATCTTCAGGTTGTGATAGTTCTCAACAAAGGTCTTGTACTCTTGGAACTTGGAAAAGGTCTCTGATTTTTGCCGGAGGGTGTAGACCATAGTGTATCTTGTATAGTCATCGATGAATAGGAGGAAATATCGTGCTCCTGCAAGACAGAGGGTCTGCATAGGTCCTGCAAGATCACTGTGGATTAACTCAAGTGGGGTGGTAGTTACTTGAGTAGCGGGAGAGGAGTTAGGGTTGCGAGTTTGCTTTGCAGCGATGCAATAACCGTAGTTAGGATTTGTGTGGTTACCATCGATCACCATCTCCTGATGATTCTCCGCTAACTGCTTGACATTCTCGAAGCTGATATGGCCAAGGCAGCGATGCCAGTCAACCAAAGTTCCGTGCCTGGCCACTGCTCAGGCAGGATTTGCTTCAACAGTTGGAAAGTAGGTTTGGAGAACATAGGCATTTCACAGGAGCCTGGCGATACCAAACAGCTTTCTTCCTTCCTTAATGCTGACAACCTCTTGTGGACCAAAGTTAACAGCTCCCCCAGCAGCTTGGATACAGTGAACAGAGACTAGACCACTACTTCCCATTTCTGGCACATACAAGACTTTCTTCAAAACTACTGGGTTGTGTGCACTATTAACCACAAGGTATAATAGACCATCCCCCACACCTGGGACAGTCGTCGCAGAACCATTGGCGATATGAATTGAGGTGTGAACGCGGGTAAGAGACTGTAACTGAGAGGGATCGAATGTTATCTGGTAAGTAGCCCCTGCGTCTAAAACCAATTGCGACAGAGTAACCTCCACTGAATTTTCATCCTGAGATATGACACTGGCAGCCCATACCTTTAGTGCTCCATGTACCATCGCCGAGTTTGTACTCAAACTTGGACTATCGGTGAAACCCCATTTCTTTCCCAGGCCACCACCTCTTGGAGTTCTCCTTACTTGCTGCTTCTTTGCGCACTTATTTGCCCCATGTCTCTTCTCTTTACAGTGGAAACATGTGTCCTTCTCGACACTCTGTTCCTGACCGTCTGTGTTTGCTCTTTCAAAAGTTTCCTGCCTCTGCAGCTGGCCTCTTTTCCAGTTCTATTCTCTTCCTCCTCTACCAGCGAGAAAGGCACTTGTCGCTCCACTCTTGGCACTGGTACCCTGATTCCACTACAGGTACTCAAGTATCAGACGGTCACAACTCTCATCATAGGATGTACTGTTATAGTTAGAATTATTCCAAACTGAGGTCTGGAAGGGGTGGTAGAGCAAAGGTAGCTTAAACAATAAGAGGGACCATTTTTCCTTCTTTTCCAGGACTTCGCCGGCAGTAGCTAACTGAGGGAACAGTTTCTCCAGAGCTGAGATGTATTTAACAAGGTTATTATCTGGATCGCGCTACTCAACCTTAGACAGTTCTCCCTGCAGGAACCAGATCCTAGCTTGAACTTTCCCTGCATATCTCTTTTCTAACTTCTCCTAAAGCTCCTTGGGATCTCGCACCTCTGCATACAACTCGTGATGTGCACTGTCTATAAGCCTGCCCAGCATACCTGGGGCCTTACCCGCCTTTGCCTCCTATAGGGCACTAGTTTCTTCTGCCTCAGCAGGACACTTGAGCTTTCCTGACACTACAGGCCAATACGGCTTGTCAGCAAGTATATCTATCACAGCTGGCCTCCATTGCCGATAGCCAACAGCTTTGGAGAGAGGATTAATGCCGAGGGAGGTGAGAATGTTAACCTCCTAGCCACTGGTTTTGGACATTGTGACCGTGTAAGAGGGGTAAAGGTACTTGGAGATCCTTTGTGTAACCGAGCCGCTAAATCGTGGAGTTACAATAAAATAGCGGGGGTAGGAGGTAAGGCAGTGTGACCCTGTGAGGTAGGAAGGGAACAGTAGAGCGGTAGTGTAGTGAAGGTATCGTGAGTGGCAACAGTATTATGAGCAGCAACGGTGTGGTGAGAGGTAACAGTATCGTGAGCGGTAATGGTATCGAGAGGTAGAGCTCTGGATGTGCATTGAAATGGGCTCTTAACCTTAAAGGAAGCTAGGGTTCCGGAGCGATAACCACCACGATCACTGTACTCACAGCTTGTCACTCAGCGGGCACATAACGCCAAGACTCAAGGCGACAGCCAAAAGAGGGTTATGAAAAGTTTTCTCCTCTTACTCACTATCACACAAACATGATTTTGCTCAATTCCTTTTCTTCACCAACTCACTCAGTTTTATCGCACAACTAACTAAAACTGAGGGGAAAAACATGGCAGTATAAGTAACTAATGAAAAACAGATTAGCTACTCGCTCCATTACCCTTCCAAGCGCTCTACCGGCCACCACACATATCCAGGCAAGTCCTCATTCCTCCACAAATTTTCGTTAGGCGGACACTGAACTAAAGTATATAACTGATGGATGTACATCAAAAATTGTCGCTTGAAGAATCTGTCGAGGAAGGCTTGTCATGCTAAAATAGGTAACGTGAAGATTCCAGGTGTGAAACCTTATTATAGTGATAAGATCTCTTGTCTGTTGCTTGATGATGTCTTGTAAAGCTCCGGAGGTACTTCGATATTTATATCCCGAGTCTGTGTGTTCGCAGACTACTTCTAACTACTATGCCCCCGCAGTACCATACTGCTTATAGTATGCAAACATCCAGAATCTTATAAGTGCGAACCCTGTTTGACCCTGAAACTTAGCACACCCTTTCGCGGTTACGGAATAGTATTCCTCCACTGAGATGACGGGGCTATTTGTTATACCAAACACCAGCCTCTAACTTAGATGTCCGCATGACTATTACATTACTTTAGGCTTCTTGACTATCGTTACGGTAGTTTCTTTGGTTATGAAGTGATTAAGTTCATACCTGGCCACCTAGTAACAATCACAAGTCCGAGCCAAATGTGTCAACATCCCAATGGTCTCTGACTTATCAAGGTCTTCCTTTCTGAGCGTGCTGCTCCTTGGTCCGCCGGCCTCCATGGAGGGGTCCTATCATTAGGACAAACCAACCTACCGCTGATCTTAAGAAGAGTATGGGTGGATTCGGTATGTACCTAAGAGCTTCTGCCATTCAGACATCCTATTGGAGTATTTCGCCGAAAACATCTCATCACTTTGGGCCCATACTTTAGGAAGCATAACTTTGAACCCTACTATCTCAGTGCGCCTCCAACTGACCTCTTCTATTCCACTTCCCAGATCTCGCGTAAGGTCCACTCCTGTATATCCTGCGAACAACATGCGGTCGGATAGACGGCGGCGAAGTACATGGTGTTACAAATAGGGCTTTATTTATGTAACATTTTAGCTATGGGACGCAACTCTCGTAATCTCGCTAATGACGTGCGGGCCCCATATGGGGGGCCGGAGGAGGGTGTTGGGACTCCGGTAAATCAAGGGTCTGTGTAAAGTTACATGACAGTGGGTCTGTGCACATGTCTCGGATTTCCATATGCCTAACAATTTTAATGCTAACAAAAGAAAAAATCATAGAGAACAAACACAACGACTCACACGCGCATACGTCCCAAACCCATACCCATATATTTTCCTGGGTCCTCAATACCCAGAATGGTCCAGTACCTATAAAGAACTTGTACCCATAATGCTCAGCAATAACGGCAAAGATGGAATGAGAGATCGCAGAACAGTCAGTAACCAAATCGGAGTAACCATGAGAGAATTGGACCACAGCTAACTGGCGGGTGGGAACAGGGGGGACAAAGAACAATGAACGGCAGGCGACGGGTGGAAAGAATGGCGAACAGTGAAATAGCGGATGACAAATAAATGTAAAATGGAAAACGACCAGCGGCCGAACAAAAACAACCACAGAGGTGAATATCCGGACCAGCAGTGAATATCGGAAAAAGCGGAACTAGTAATGGACGGGTGGGGGAGGAAGTAGGAGGAGATGGGAAAGCATGCCGAGCATGTTTGGAGCATATCCAGCATGTTCAAATGTGCACGCTAGGTTCTAGGCATGTTGGGTGGTGTTTGAGCATGTCGAGCAGTATCTGAGATTCTATCCACTTTCAACAAGAAGGCTTTATGGTAGTAGCTTTATAGTTAGGGTTCAGTCTATTTAGTGGGCTTTTCACTGCAGGTTGTCGTCACTCTCTGGCTGTTGGATTTTATTTGTTTTGATGGATATGGGCTGCTTTTCATTTATAGTCCTCGCTATTCCTTTATATTACAAGTTTGCTTAATAGATGAGTTTTGTCAACTATGCAGGTATTGGAGTCAGTAGCTCTAGGCGAGACCCTTCCTCATTTCTGTCATGGGGCCTTAGGGCTAGGCACCAGGTTGTTGACATTGATGGACTTTATGACAGCATTTCATCTAGCTACTTAGGGGCTGGCATAGGAGAGGATATTAGTGTGTCTGCCATAGCTTGCACTGCATTTGGACACTGTCGCTTTAAATACAGAACAAAATTGAACATAAAAAAGAAAACGATAACAAAATAGGAAATTTGGTCCTTTCTGAAGAAATCAAATTTCTTTGTCAAACAACTTATCCAATCAGAATATAAAATTGATCACAGATGAATTCAACTAAATTCTGAAATAATCTACTCTATCCAACACTGGCCAATAATTAAAAACTCCAGTAACTGCTAACTTTTAATCAAGTTGTGATATACAACTTGCACTTCCTTTCTTATATGATAACTACTTCTACACCTCTCTCACATCTGACTTTCTAGAAAGAATTTCAATAGAGACCAATATATAAAGTAGGATTCAAACAAGTTAAGTAACTAATTAAGAACACTATCCTACCACACTCAATTACCTATAGCACAAGCAAATCTGTATACCCGATCACAGATGGTTTTAAAGTTAGAGCAAGAGCATGGGTAGGATAAGGAAAATGCACTGAGATGGCATATCCCGGAGCATTTCATAGTAGAAAATTTGCAACAACCTCGCTGCACTATCCTGTCCACTCATTGGAATTATTGGCCATCATGAATACCATTCAGGAATTTCACTAAATGCTCTGCAGAATATAGTTCTCAGTTATAACCAACCAGATATTCCTCTCATACTTCCTTTCACAGACCAACCTTTCTTCCTTGCAGACAAGATGGTGTATGTTTCTACAGTTTTATAACTTTAGTATTACTCTTGGACCAGGTAAAGACAACAACTTTGCTTATTCCTTATCCAAAATATGTGAAGATTCTTAAGCTAAAGAAGGCCATATCCTAGTAGACCCTACTGATATGAAATCTATCAGTAACTCAATATCTATTATGTCAAAAACTACAATTCACTACCTTGAAATTATCAATACTTTCAAAGAATTCTCCACTATTACCAATATCCACTAAGACTTTGATTACAATGGTGGTACACCAACAACTCTGCTCTACTCGCCCCATAAAACTCTCCGGAGGAATGCCAATGTCTCCACCATTGACGTCTTCCACAACCTCCCCTAAAGTAACTTTGAAAACAAGGACTCTGGTTGTTTTATATTGGCAATGGAGGAATGTACAAATTTCCTGAAACAGTCCACCAGTGTGATACAATATATCCAAATCATAATTGCTAAAGAATAAGCCTACATTCCTAAAATCACTTTATGGTATGATAAGATGCAAGCTTCCTTATTCTATGTTAAAGTTCAGTTTTCAGGACTTCGTTGCAGAATTTGAAATGTTCGAAAACCTCTAGACTAGTTACTGCTTATTGATATGATTTATAATTGGTTTGGTAGAATGCAAGAGTTTATTTGACCATTAGAGTCCTTTATTCTTCCCTATTTTGAATATGAAGATAGTACTCACTCCTCCTTTGCCTCACACTCTTCTGGGAAGCTTACCTAATTTCTTGACTTCTATAGATGTGAGGTCATATACTGGACTAACTGCAACTGGAACGAATACTTGGTATGTATGATAAGGAAGGACTTTGGCTCCTACCCCTTTGTACCTGGAGATATTTGAAAGCCACATCCGTTGTACTGTTAATCCTGTTATGTCGCTCTTGAGCTATTGAAGCAAGGGGCTTCTGACCTATAAGCTATTGCCGATATCTTCAAGAATGACAATAGATAAACAGTATTCAGTGCAATTGGAGCTAGGAAAACTATTTTCAACAGTTAGAATAGAAGATGGGATATTTAAACAACTGGTCTACTTACACCAAATGCACCTATCGATTATGCTGACCTTTGCTTGAAGAAAACTATCTTGGGTACTCCTTGTTCATATATTTTAGCTCACATACTGCATTAAAGAAAAATCTTATACTGGTATCATGAGAGGAACAATAAGAGACCCTGTGTTCAATGCAGTTTTCAGAAATCGTGATTATCCTGACTAGACTCTTTATCATAAAGTCTTTATAAAAAAGGTGGTGGAAGACAGTTTTGACTTTTTCTTCGTCCATACCACCAACCAGAATAGAGTTGATATCTGTAGTGACTATGTCGGTATTATCTATGAATAAATGGCAGATACAGGATGGTAAAAATGCTTGAAATATACAAGTTCTCACTTTCTTTAGCACTCAATGTAAAGCAATCTCAAGAACTATATCAGGGAATCACAATACAATCTTTATTAACTCCACAAACAGCCTTCCCCTTTATCTGAGAGATCAGTTACTCTACTACTAGTACCAAAAGAACTCTTATTATTTTTCGCACTTAACTTTTCATGACTTTTCTCTAATGATAACAAAATAGAACTCAAGCTAGTTCTATTAAACCACTTCAGAAAATTCACATACCTAATACTAGTATCGAAATAGATAACTGTACGCCAAATAGCCATGTTACTCATAGCCTGAGTATTTTCCATCTACAGTCTTCCAGCCTTCCTTGTCACTTGTTGGGACCCTCTAATTTACCTCATGCTTTTAGACTCAACTAACAGCAAATACTATAATCGATCTCAATGTGGCTACAACCTACTACTACTTGACCAATGAATAGGTAGAGCAGTAAAATTTGCACCATCCAGCAATATCACACAAATCATGTTAGACCTGAGGATTCCAAATAGGTCTGCCGTCTACCTCTTACTTAAACAGTAATCAATACTGCCGCATGAGATAGTATAGAGCTGTCTCCCTTAAAGATCAGCTTCAGAAGAACTAGTGGACTACGATGCAATATTATGGTCCTTTCTACTGCAGTTCCCTTATTAGACACAATTACATTACAAATGATAAACAATCAACAGGTAGCTATAACTTGCCGCAAGACAGCCAGAATCTTTTAGACTACTACCCGTGAAAGCCAGTGAAAAGCCGGAGTCCCTATCATGCTAGATGAGACTGAGGTTATCTCTAAGTTGGTAGAATATTTCCATAACATAAGATGAAATCACAAACTTGTTTGGTCACCATTAGAGCCTTTTCTATCAGTGAAGTCTCTGACAAGCACAATAAGTATAAGCTCAAACTACTCTCCACCATTACTGGAATTCACCCTCAGATACATTACAGCCATTTCCAAATCTACCTTATATCAGATATCAATACCTTCTCTTGTCATACCTCTCCTGCCCTCTAAGAATTAGTCACCATCTATGCCAATGGCCAAGAGAAATTGCAAGTTGAAAAAAGTTAGAAGGACTGGATCTTCCGTTAGAAGACACAATTCTTGTTCTATTGGAATGACGTTAATACAATTGAAGCAATATAGAAACTAAGGGACTATCTTGAAGAAACTAGAAAGCTAATTCGTTCTTATTAGTTCAACATGTACAACTTGGTAAAGCTGTTTGTGCTCCCATAAATCAACAATGAAACACAAATATTGTCAAGCTTTGATATCACTAAGGTAAGAAATGATATTGTATAATTGGACATGTCAAACTACATACCAGGAAATGCAACCAAGTCTCGCCAGACTCAGAGCTCAACTATCACTCACCTTTATAGTCAGAATTTGGACTATTTTGGCACAACAAGTCTTTTAAAACATAAAATAGAATTCGTGCTATATCTTTTATGATTGCTCATATGTAGAGTTTAGTGCACTTGCAAATACACTAGTTCTGACACTTGTCAGTACCAGAGTAGTATCAGATATTTGATATTTTTAGTGGCAATAGCAGTAGCTTTGCCAACATACTAGTATTGAAAGTCAATCATGTATATTTCAGGCCTGGGTCTTCAAGCTCAGTTATCTAAGTAATACTGCCAGTAGCTACCGTCATACATGCCCATGGAGCATGTTCAGTACACACTTAAGATGTCTTCCTAACATCTCAGATGTCTTCTGTTACTACCCGACATCTCACACATTACTTATTACCACTTGGTAACTGTGATATCCTTCATAATACAAGGATGTGAAAGATACCCCTAGTACTCATGAGATCAACCTGACATAAAAGAAATTACAATTGAATCTCCCGATGTACTGTATGTATGGGACTCAATTAACAGCTAATAATTGTTGTAACATGCCACCTGTATGTCAGGTACTGCATTTTATTTTTGCTGAAGAACAACAATGTAAAACTCTCCATCGGTTGATCCATTGCAACTTAAGTAAAAGGTTTTCTACTCTTTCCACAGGAATCTCTTAGTACAAGATAATGTTAACTGATGACAGCACTTATTACATCAGGATTTATTCGATTGTGGTAAAATCTGATATTATCAAAGTATATATCTGTTTCATCTCAGAACAAAAAACTCATGATACCATGGTAATAAAGAGATTTAGAATGGATAATTTAGGTGAGTATATTGATAATGAAATACTAATATTATTTTAAAAGGATGCAATTATTCATGACACACCACTTCATATTTCCAAGAATCTAATACTCTTGCTGAATGATATAACCAGACAACTGTCATATCATTCTATGTAATTCCTACCAAGCTTAACTGGTAACTATGGGCTAAAGCAATCTCCACAGCAATATATATCTAGAATAGAGTTCAGAACTGATTCATAAAAAGAACAATACCTTATGAATCACTCTACAATAAGAAACTATTGACCAACTACTTATGCCTATGCAGGTGTTAATATTTCATCCGCATAATATCTGATGTGACTAGAAATCCAGGAACAAAATTACTGCTTTAAGTAACTAAATGATATCATATCAGCTATATCTGCTCTAATAAAGATATCCTGAATAAAAATTATCTCATATTGTCAGATCTTGGATATTCAGCTAATCCATTGCACAAATCAGACAATAATAATACTGAACTAATCACTTCTACTCGCAACAACAGTGAATATTGCAACAATCAATCTACTATTTTTCCCATCAGATATCAAACCAAGGGATAAGCCTCTGCAAGTACAATCGCATAAGCCGTTATATTAAGAGACAATTGAAGTTCGAGCTCCTCATCCAATGTCCTGAGCGCGATCATGATAGATTATGAGTACCTATACAAGACTGAGACTTTTCTGGGACTGATAATTTCCTCCCACTACTGCCTATTGAAGAAACAGAAATGAAAGAGCTAGACTTGATATATATTTATCCTATTGCTTTTTCTATTAGAGGAAATATAACTAAACCCCTTTGTTATCCTACTACTGTAACTCAGTTGATGTTAATTTCCTCTACTCAGAACTTACCTAGTTATACTTATCTTTTCCACTTATTATATCACTACCCAGTTGAGTCCTTTTTTTACATTACTATTACTACTATATTATTTTAACTGTAAGAACTACTAGTTTTACCTAGTTGAGATTTCATTACCTGTTTTGTTAGTTATATCCTGTTGCTTTAAGTCTTCTGCTTTAGGACTTTGCTTGCTTTACTTTTTGCTTTTATGTTAGCTATATTGTATTATTTCCTTGGATAAGATATTCTTGTTATGTTTCATAGCTACAATCTTTTGTATTTCAAGAGCCTGCTATTCCTTAAGGATTTGGTCTCTCAGGCCTTACAAGAATTCATTGCTGCATATACTACAAGTTAAATAATCACTCTATCATTATCTTAGCTTTACTATCTTTAAAGAATACGGAGTAACAATTCTCCTCCTATCCTAATCAGATTTACAAATCTTTCTCAGATTTTCTAAATATTTCGACTTAGGTTATAAGCTAGTTCGATTTTCCTTTAATATAACTTGATTGTTCCTGGCATAGTACTTTGGTAGTCTTGAGATTCTTCTATCTTATCATAATCATTTGTGTACATCCCGCATTGAATTTT
Organism: Tuber brumale; assembly: GCA_014065205.1. Lineage (NCBI taxonomy): Eukaryota > Fungi > Ascomycota > Pezizomycetes > Pezizales > Tuberaceae > Tuber > Tuber brumale. Next base: position 761,086 of record JACCEG010000019.1, read on the forward strand.
CAAGCTGTAGAGTAAGACTTGCGAAATGCTGGTATTCGGATAGGTTTTTAGGGATTGGATGAGGAGCTGGAACTTCAATTGTCTATTGATGTAATGGCTTATGCGATTCTACTCGCAGAGGCTTATCCGTTGGTTTGATATCTGATGGGAAAAATAGTAGATTGATTGTTGCAATATTCACTGTTGTTGCGAGTAGAAGTGATTAGTTCAGTATTATTATTGTCTGATTTGTGCAAAGGATTAGCTGAATATCCAAGATCTGACAATAAGAGAAAATTTTTATTCAGGATATCTTTATTAGAGCAGATATAGCTGATACGATATCATTTAGTTACTTAAAGCAGTAATTTTGTTCCTGGATTTCTAGTCACATCAGATATTATGCGGATGAAATATTAACACCTGCATAGGCATAAGTAGTTGGTCAATAGTTTCTTATTGTAGAGTGATTCATAAGGTATTGTTCTTTTTATGAATCAGTTCTGAACTCTATTCTAGATATATATTGCTGTGGAGATTGCTTTAGCCCATAGTTACCAGTTAAGCTTGGTAGGAATTACATAGAATGATATGACAGTTGTCTGGTTATATCATTCAGCAAGAGTATTAGATTCTTGGAAATATGAAGTGGTGTGTCATGAATAATTGCATCCTTTTAAAATAATATTAGTATTTCATTATCAATATACTCACCTAAATTATCCATTCTAAATCTCTTTATTACCATGGTATCATGAGTTTTTTGTTCTGAGATGAAACAGATATATACTTTGATAATATCAGATTTTACCACAATCGAAAAAATCCTGATGTAATAAGTGCTGTCATCAGTTAACATAATCAAGTACAAAGAGATTCCAGAGGAAAGAGTAGAAAACCTTTTACTTAAGTTGCAATGGATCAACCGATGGAGAGTTTTAAATTGTTGTTCATAAGCAAAAAAAAAATGCAGTAACTGACATACAGGTGGAATGTTACAACAATTATTAGCTGTTAATTGAGTCCCATACATACAGTGCATCGGGAGATTCAATTGTAATTTCTTTTATGTCTGGTTGATCTAGTGTGTACTTAACATACTCCATGGACATGTATGATGGTAGCTACTGGCAGTATTACTTAGATAACTGAGCTTGAAGCCCCAGGACTGAAATATACATGATTGGCTTTCAATACTAGTATGTTGGCAAAGCTACTGCTAGTGCCACTAAAAATATCAAATATCTGATACTACTCTGATACTGACAAGCATCAGAAATAGTCTATTTGCAAGTGCACTAAACTCTACATATGAGCAATCATGAAAGATATAGCAGGAATTCTATTTTAGGTTCTAAAAGACTTGTTGTGCCAAAATAGTCTAAATTCTGACTATAAATGTCAGAGATAGTTGAGCCCTGAGTCTGGTGAGACTTGGTTGTATTTCTTCGTATGTGTTTTGACATGTCCTACCATACAATATCATTTCTTACCTTTGTGATATCAAAGCTTGACAATATATTCCTCTGAGTTCCCTTTGCCAATATGTGCAATACCTCTCAGCTTGGTCTATCACAATACCAACTTTCTAACATGTTACAAAATATTTGCTCTGTGCTACAATCCATGGAGTTACAACTTGTTTTAAAAGTTATCTTTCCTTGAGAAGCCACTGCTATGTACTAATCTTGATACTAGGTTTGTTCTAGATGATTTAGGTACTCTATCTGATATACTTTGAAATCTGGTCTCACATGATGCTAGCTTTTTAATGAGCTATACAATGTCAACTCAATACCAACAGCCATGGAGATACATCCAATTATGGAAGTGGTATTTTCTGGTTAGGTTTTAGTTCAGTGCTGACTTTGGCACCAGATTCTATCAACGTTTTCTGAGTATACCATGCAATACTTTAGGACCTAGTCCTACCTGATGCCAGCCTTCTGACAGGCTATAGAATATCTACTTGATGTCAATACCCATAGATTCATACTTTGCCATAGAAGTGGTCCTTTCTAGTCAGGCTACAGCTAAATGTTAACTTTCGTGCCAGATTCTTGCAGTTCTTTAAATGGGGCAAGGAATACTTTAGAATGAGATTCTACTCAATGTCAGTCTACCAAGGAGCTGTAGATTGCGGTCATAGATCCAATTTCCTTGAAGTTACTGCCTGTTATGAAAGTTGTCTTTTAATAGACTTGTACTCACTGTTTGTGCATATTGGCTTTTACTAGTGAGATAGTAGTACTATAAGAAAGAAAATTTTTATTGATTGATCCTGTGAATTATAAGGTATGACCTAGGTCAGCAATGTTAGCTACACTCATATATTCTGTAAATCTGGTAGTTTGTCTGATGCCTTTAGTTCCAGATACCAATACGATATCAAAATACATATCAAACATCTGGTTACTAAAGTATTAGGACAAAAGGGATCATCCGATCAGTGGTTACCAAGCAACACCTCAAAAAACCCCACCCCCTCAATCAACCACCCCTCAACAACCATGCCTTCACNTCCGATCAGTGGTTACCAAGCAACACCTCAAAAAACCCCACCCCCTCAATCAACCACCCCTCAACAACCATGCCTTCACAAAAGACAGGTTACTTCACAGACTTTGAGAAAGGGCAAATTGTTGCCCTAAGTGAGAAAAATATTGCATTTTCTGAGATTGGACAGCTTTTACATCACTTCCAGAGCACAGTTAAAAGTTTTTACAAACGGTATCAAAAGAGAGGTGATGGAAAAAACCTCCCATTTAATGGAAGACACAAAATTATTGATACCAGAACCTGCCGCTGCCTAGCCAGAGAGTCCAAGAAGGGATGCCATCAGCCATTATTAGAATTGCGCAATAATGTTGCACCCTATGCCTCTGTTAAGACAGTCAAGAGAGCATTGGCTTCAGTCAACATACAGAAGTGGAGAGCAAGGAAGAGAGCATTTCTGAAGGATGAGCATGATATCAAGAGATTAGCCTGGGCAGAGGAGTATAAGAATTGGACCAGAGAGGACTTTGAAAGAATCATCTTTAGTGATGAATGCATGGTTGAAAGGTCCAAAGATCCTAAGAGTATTTGGGTCTTCAGAACACCTGAGGAAAAGTGGCATAAGGACTGCATTCAAGGAGTTACAAAAGGACCTGGAATAAGGCTAATGGTCTGGGCTTGCATTTGGGGTAAAAATAAGGGTCCTCTGATCCCTATTTTTGACAGGAGTGTGGATAGATTTGTGTATATTGGAGTTTTGGAGGATGGTTTAGTTGATGTCTGGCAGGAGGTAAAGGACACAGTTGGAGATCCTATATTTCAGCAAGATGGTGCAAGTATATATACTGCAAGAGATACTAGGGCTTGGTTTGCAGAAAACCATATACAGGTTATGGAATGGCCACCCAATTCTCCAGACCTCAATCCTATTAAGCACTGTCGGAAAAGGGTAAAGGAAAAGCTGCACCAGCACTTTACAACATTCACAAGACTAAGGGGGGTCCAGATACTATTAGAAGACATCTAGCAGAAGCTCTTGATATAGTTTGGACCCAGGATATTGAAGGAGATTTCTTGGAAAAGCTATGGGAGTCAATGCCTAGGAGAGTGGCTGCTGTTTTAGATGCAAAGGGATGGTATACAAAGTATTGATTTTTTTTCTTTACAATTTCACATAGGAGTTTTGTTATATTTAATGGATGTCTATTCAAATTTTGAGTTCATTTTAAGTAGTTGTTGTTACATAGATAGTAAATTTATAGTGGTTGTGGGACGTGCAGAAAGGCATCTCCATCCAACCGACGAAGCCGTGAAATCTATAAATCTTGGCTATAGCACCCCTCAGTTCATCGAGACCCGGATCCAGCTCACCACCCGCCAACACCTCACCGATATCGTTCAACCTATCACCTTCCAGAGCGTGTTCATAGGCCGTATTCTGTATCGCACTCATCTGAGGAACGTACAAACCAATCCACCACACGGGAGACTATTGGGGCGTGGGTTTAGTGGGATCTGTCTGCCTGGTGGGTCCGGAATCGAATGTGACCCAACCCTTACGGGGACGACATGTGAAACAAAAACTCTTCTCCTTGATCGGCTAAGCCGGGTCCGATCTCAACAACATGGGTCCACGGTCGTAATAGATACGGCGATTGGGTCGATAGTTCTTGGCGGAAATGCCAATCCATTCCTCGCTGCGTTCAGCCTGCTGGTATTTCAGCGGACCGTCCACAGCCATCTGGACCTGCAAAACCAGATCCCTCTGAGCAGCATGCATCCCCTCCAGATTGGAAGCGGGAGACGGTACAGGATCCTGGATGTTGCTCAAACGAGAATAGACGTTGAAATTGCCCACACTTTGCAACTCCGGAGAGAAACACATTACACGAATATAGATCGGTCTGCACCATGTGAGATGGAAATTGATGGAAGGTTTCCGCACACAGATGACAGGTGATAACGTAGATGTTTACGCTCATCGAACTCACTTGTGAGCGCGGTGGCTGAGGCAGTGATGTTACTGAGACCATGATGGCCGGCACAGATGACTTACCAGTTGTGGAGAATATAATTCTAGTTGTCGCCGATTGACGGAGTGGTGACAACGTAACAACTGTGATCTTCGCGGGACGCTCTCTGATTCCTATCTATCGTGCTGTGCCAGCGGACGTTTTTACGATGCGCTATGGCGGCGCGCACCTTATGGCAAAAGCGCCTTGAGGGCTTCCTTTTACCTAATACCTTCTCCGGTAATAGGGGCGACGATAGTAACGACCACCGATACGACTGCGCCACCTACGACGATGATAATAAGGCATAGAGCCCAGTGATGATGACGACTCGTAACCGCTATCCTATTCGGTGACTAGAATCTCGTATATCTGCGGATGATGATGACTGAGGTATTTCTCTGTAGTCTCGTCACCTGCTTCCGGGGTTGTGGTTACCTCGTATTCTGGACTCATATGACGATGATGATGATTGATGACGATGGTGATAGTGGTGATGTAGATGGCTGTGGGAAAATAAAGAAAGAGGGTGGATGGGAGGGGATAAATAAACAAACCATGTGACGCATCCCCCAGCCCCGCTGTTTTTCAACCAATCAGAGCGTAGAAAGCCTGAAATTAACCGCTCTTGTCATAACTCCCATCCCACTCCCACCGGTAGTATAATATTAAATACTACCGGTGGGACCACGTGACAAGGAGTGGGACCAGGTATGTACCTCACTAACATATAACGGGATGGGGCTCCACAGTTGCGACGGAACTGTGCAATCAACCAAAACACCATGTCTTCCGCATCATCCGACAACGAAAACCTCGATCCTCTATCTATGCGCTTCCCCGCTCTCGTTCCCACCGCTCCCTGTACACGCTCCCTTCCGGAACCTTTACCTGCGAGTCCCGGCTCGTTCTCTCATGTCGAAACCCTGCCAACCCAAATAGACGAGGACGATATACCTGTGATCGATCGACCGCCGTCTCCGATACCCACTCCACAGCAGTGGAAGAAGCGCGATCACAAAGAGGCTATGGTACTACTGAACATGGCGGACGGCACTCCCTTACCATTACCTGCGAGGATTGGCCGGGCACCGAGGAATCCGCAGTCTGTACCGAAATATTGGATGGAGCTGTCGTTTCTCAATTTGCTCGACCCGCACCTGGCTCACCAATCTGTTCTCAACACCTGCAGGTCACGTACCCCCGTGCTGACGATCTCTCACCTGACGTGATTGTACGAGTCCTTAAATCTTACAACCTCAGTATTGTCCTTTCAATGGAACGACACCTCGATGGCGGCCTTCATTATCATGCTCACTGCTGTATAGTGGACGGAAAACAGTTCGAATCCACGAACATGCGATGCTTCGATGTTCAATGCGGAAGCCGCGTTCATCACCCAAATATCCACGCGATTTACCGAACTCCTGAGAAGGTATACGACTATACAACAAAAGATGGTACTGTACTCGTTCAAGATTTCGAAAGGGAATCTGTCTGCAGGAGCGGAAGGAATAGCGGAGAGGGGTTGGTTGCTTTTCTTGCGTGTTTCAATGCTGAAACTAAAGAACAAGTGAGTATTCACCAGCCCCCGAACACGTGGGTGCTATGCGAGGGTGCAACTTTTGTAATTCCCGTAATCTGAGTACCCTTTCCACTCCTTTAAAGGGTCGAGGTTCGGGATGGGAGTGGTGCTCCTGAGTCCCCAGCGCAGGGGGGACGTCTTACATTATCCCGGGAATGGCCATGGCTGACAGGATCATAGTTTCTTGATAGTGTGGGAACGGTGGCTCCGCAACTTTACCTATCTAGCTACGATAACATCCGAGTAGTCGCCGATAGACACTACCTGAGTGTAGAAACCCAATACGTATCACCGTACGTGGATGAGAGTTGGATATTACAGAACGAGGTGGTCGGATGGTGAGATACTTTCCTCTCTTTGTACCGTAATGGTAGTTGTAGTAGTGTCCTCAATGTTCGTCCTTTGTCACTTGTACTGTATGGTCCTACCCGCACCGGTAAGAGCCCTTGCGCACGCAGTTTGGGTTCTCATTTGTACTTTTCCGGCATGTTCAATCTCAATCTTCATCGCGAGGTTTATCGTTATGTTGTCTTCGACGATGTAGAATTTTGTAGGAAGGATATCTTCCAGTGCTGGTTCGGCGCATTGCAGGAATTCATGGCTACGGATAAGTACTATAGGAAAACCGTCATAAAACACGGTCGGCCAGTGATAGGATGCTTTAATAGAGACTCTCGATACAACTCGTGGGCTGATAGGGAATGGATGAACAGAAATTGTATCTTCGTCTACATAGGACAAAATCTATATAGTTGTTAGATAATTCTTTACCGATTACGCTCAAGGGGAAAGTAACGGTGAGGGGGCTTCGCCCCCTTTCTCCGGAACTGATCCTCCAGACGGTACCTTTGGGTGCCTCCAGTAAACCCCACCTACCACCCTAAAAGCTGCACCAGCACTTTACAAAATCCACAAGACTAAGGGGGGTCCAGATACTATTAGAAGACATCTAGCAGAAGCTCTTGATATAGTTTGGACCCAGGATATTGAAGGAGATTTCTTGGAAAAGCTATGGGAGTCAATGCCTAGGAGAGTGGCTGCTGTTTTAGATGCAAAGGGATAGTATACAAAGTATAGATGTTTTTTCTTTACAATTTCACATAGGAGTTTTGTTATATTTAATGGATGTCTATTCAAATTTTGAGTTCATTTTAAGTAGTTGTTGTTACATNGTTGTTACATAGATAGTAAATTTATAGTGGTTGTAGGATTGCCATTGCTGTGCCGGACGATCCCTTTTGTCCCCGTACTTTACATCGGATTATGTCTTATATATTTAGTTACAATATCTAGTTATATTCTGTATACTTGCTTACAATGTCTGGTTGTATCCCATGTCTCTTATTGATTTCATTGCTCTATGTATTTGTATTATATATATGCTGTGCTTGTATCGCTTTATTTTAACCCTGGTTGCTGCTCCTGCTGAGGTCTAGTATTGCAATTCATATTTTGGCATTTGGTATATCAGACATACAAGCTGCAAAAGATATTAAGTTTTATTTTTGCTGATGTTCGGTTGGTTCAGGCTTAGGTTTGCTAGACTTAAAGGTGATACAGGTTTCCTCTTAACAATAGCAATAGGAGGACATCTTTGTTGTTATTACTTTTATTTCTTGTGTAGTATAATCTTACTCATTGAGCCTGTCCTAAAGAATGCAACTTTGATTTTTTTTAATAACAAATATCCTTCTTATAACTTTATAAAGTGAATGCTTTCTGTGAAGAAATAATAGTGTTTTATTATAACAAATTACTAAGACTTGATTTTCGAATCCAAAGACCCTGTTATATGTGAGCCAGAATAATATGACAATTAGATATTTTAGCTACTATTTTCACTATTCTATAGCTACATGACTTTATTACAGAGTTATTATCTAACCTAATAGTACCTTTGACTAGTTCATAGTTTATATAAATGTACATGTTACTTGTTATATGTGAGCTTATATTAATATCAATAACTAATTAATCAGGTTGAGGAATCTTCTTTGCAAAACCATAAGATGGAGATATAATGACCAGTAGTGATATCCTTTCTTTTGCGATCTTAGTAGTATGACTGACTATTCTTTTTGTTCTAGTTCTTAAGATTGATCACTCTAGGTTTGTGATAACTGCTATAGATATGGCCTTCACTGTAAGTAGAGTTGTAGTACATTTTGTACTAGGAATAATTCCTGGTAGTGGAGGAGGCTTGTTGTCTCTGTAATAGTTAGTCTCTTCTATTTCCTTCAATATTAGCTATTTTGCACCTCAAATTTTATTTTAAAATAACTGAAGTATTTTGGCATCACCATTTATTGTAGATGTTATAGTAAGTAGGATGCTCTTTAGTTTGGTAGTGACTAACAACGTTACATATCAACCTGAGAAGAGAATCGCAATACCCCAATGCTCCTGCTTTATCTACCTCAAATACTAATTTGCATACAAATAGTAGAGTATATTGATCATTTTCGCTTGCAGAGAAGTAACACTATTGTATTTTATTTCATAGTATATTATACTTGTTAATATAGTCAGTGATATGATTAGACAAGTTGTACTTGTTACAGAAGACAGCATTGAGTTGGTTGAAGAATGAAGTAGTATTTTGTCTCACAAATTTATTCTGAAATATATTTTAAATGGCAAGAGGTATTTCATATATTGCTAGTAAGATTAACTATCGTGAATCAATTGTTTCAAGAAAGTTTGTGGAGGCCCATTGGTAGTAATCATGAAAGCTCTTAACTAAGAACTTGTTATTTATACCTACTGCCTCCTCATTCACATATAAAGTATCTTCTCCAAGTACTATATTTCAACAGTTAAATAATATGACGAGATACTCAAAGATATTATACCACATTTTCTCTGTATGACATAGTAAGCTTAGAGATAGAACTTACTTTGGACTTTGAAGCCAAGGGGAGTTTGGAGTTATTCACAATTTCAGAGTGAAATAATAGTGAAGGAAATAGAAATACAGGTAGTAGTACTCCAGGAAGTATTGGGATAGTGGTGCCAGTTTTGCTAGCAATAACTACGTTGAAAGTATTCTTGACTTAATGAAAATCCTCAATTAGGTTATACAACCTTTGCCTCCATAAGTCAATACTCTTCAACTTAACTAGAGGTTTCAAAACAAATATTGAAGAAAATTAATTCTCTACTCATCTGCCCCACTTAGCCATTTTCAAACAACATGTTATTGAAATTCAGGAGAAGAAGAAAAATACTAAAGCAGTAAAGCAGAAGCAAGTGCTGTCTGACAGAGAAAGACAGAAGAGATGGTGGGAATGGGTAACAGACTCCTAATTTATGAAAGACTAATGCTAAGAACATGTTGCTAAGACCTTTTCACCGAGAAATATTTTGGGTCATCTTAGATGATTGTTTTGTTTCTACTAATGTTTTATTTCAAACTATATCTGAAAAAATATTTTGACAAAGTAGTTGAAATGTATTTTGTAAAATGTTTTGTTGGAGGAAACCATTCAGTAGAATATTGTATTTTGCTTTCGTGAAATTTGTTGATAGCTTTGAAAAGTTAATAATGTATGTGTGTATTATAAAGTTATAGATACATCACACTCATAATCTATTAAATTTGTCAACAGTACAATTTTAATAAGAATATAGAATATAAGATATGATAATTGGAAGTTATCATATACACATTTAAGTAAGGAGAAGTATTTAGTATGAAGCCAAAACGGTAAGTAGTGTTGTTCTTAATTCTTTCAAATGAGTTATGTGGTTGATAGCACACATTTATATGGGTATGTACCTTTCATTAAACTAAAATAAATCATAAGGGAAAAACACAAGTGTGGATGTACTTTGCTGTCAGGATTCTAGGCTGAGAGATAGTGTACGGATATGTTTGTACTATGCTGAGGATCTTCGTCATCGGATTTCATTTGTTATATTATAATTTCATGCACATTACCTTTTCAGAACTCATGAGGGCTGTGCACTAGATCAAGGAAGTTGTGCAATATGGTTTACTTTTATGTACCAGATATATTAAGAGGTCACAGGTACTATGCACATCACTAAGTGAGCTGTGCAGGAGGATAAGTTATTTCACTCACATGAGCTATCAAGAGGTCATGTGCCTTACGTACATGGACAATGTTGCGATCATATAACTTTTATATTACCCTAGTATATGAGTGGCGATAGCGACTCATAGTTGTTTTTAATTTGTAAGTAGGTTGCATGAAGAACTATATAAGGACACCGCTGGAGCTTGATGGTTAGTTTATCCTCCGTCTTATCTATTTTCCTCATGCTTGGAATCAACCCTCAATACAGGAATTCCATGATCCCTCCTGCCCACTCCTCTCCTCCTGTAGTGGCTTCAGCTTAGGAGTGATGGCCATGCTTTTCCTCTCCTCACTGTCCTCTTTCGACTTTTATGCATTGGGGCTTTCCCTCTCTGGGATTCTGGTAGTACTTTCTGCTGCCCAGTTCCTCCTCTCTACTTGCTTAGCCAGGCCCTCCTGGCTCTCAATGACCACTTGTTTCCTATGCAGCAGATGGCTGGGAATACAGTTGGGAGTATATGAGAGCTTCCAATAGCTTTTCATGCGATCTCAGTACTCCTCTTCAGTCTGCATGCAGTGGTATCCTATCTACTAAGTGACTCTATCTCTCATAGAACAAGGTACAACATGAGAGACATGGTAAAATGTCTTGTCCCCCATCAGAGGACTGCCTAGTCAGATACCAACTCAATAACCGATAGTTGATGCGGTCGAGTTTGGTTTCTGATCCTTTCTCACTATTGGATTGTCTGGTACAATACGGTTACATGTAATCCTGCATTCGGTATCCTTTGGCTATCCCCTTCAGGTTTTCCGGCCTAGATTTCGCAGGTCTATGTGTCTTGCTATTGTTCCTTTTGCCTTGTACTTGGGTTTTCCCTTCAGTCTCCCACTACCTTTTCCGGGTATATCCCTGTTAGCCATAGAAAAAACTTTCACAGGTAGCTTAGGGCTTTGGCTGTATAGTTGAGGTTGAGCTTGTTTAGGTGTTATTTTCTCTGCTGGTTGTAGCTACTGTCAGGTGCAGGGTTTCCTTTGTCTTGATGGGCAGGAGGGCTTTTTATGTACAGTCTTTACAGTTTGTGTATACTACAGGTTTACTAGGTAGGTGAGTCTTTTTAACTGTATGGGGTGTTGGAGTTGGTAACTCGAGGCGAGACCCTTCTGCATTCTAGTTGTGGGGCCTTTGGACTAGGTACCTGATTGTCGATATTGAAGGGCTTCATTACAGTTTGTTCTCTGACTGCTTGGGGCCTGGCGTAGAAGACTAGGTAAGCACGTTAGCCATAGCATGATATGCTGCATGTGGACAGTGTACCTTAAACTAGAATAAAATGGTAGATAAATAAAGGAAAATAAAATAAAATAAAACCGAGAAGCTTGATGGTTAGCTTTACCTACTGCCAGTGACTGGTAGCCCTTAGAGTGGTGTACCTCTCTCTGGAAGTTAACCCGGCAAGTTTCTGCCAATACTTCTCCTTCTCAACAAACTCTCCCTATCGCTCCTAGGAGGACCACAGGGCCTATGCGACGAGGCTCATGTCTGTCTCCACCTCGTTCCTCTGGAAAATCCCCTGTTCCTTTACCCATGATAGAGTAACACCTCCCCCTGGATAAAATAACCTACAGAACGCTCCTCTTTATCAGCCTGAACTCCCCTCTCCTGTACTCAAGCCCCTCTCTTCTTCCTCGCCACCAACTGCCCCCATAAGGAAACACAAAATCCTACAACACAGCCAAGATCGCTATCCAAACCTGCCCCTTTAATGACTGGTCCACCCAGTTTCTCCTACCCCCATTATACACTTCGACACCATGCCTCTCCTCCCACCACTACAGGCGACTTTAGAGGTTGACAGTCGGCAGGATCAATCTAATGTGCCCCGGGAAGAGTGACCTGGCTGCACACCTATCCTGGTTTACTGAAAACTCATTTCTCCTCTGCCCCTTTTGCAAAGACAGTGAGGAAAGCTTTGCACACACTATCCTGTGTTGCCTGTCCAATTCTCCACAAAGAGAGCATCGCCTCATGATACTCAATGACTCAGGACACGACTGCCCTCTTTAGTCCGACATGGCCCAACGCCTAGCCTCGAGGCTTATATCAAGTAAACTACTACTGTCTTCCTCCCGGGTATGCTGCCCACCTGCTCCACTCTTCCGGCTGAGGGACATACCCTGCTCCCTACCCCTATTTTCTCCACTTTAGTACTCAGGCTTTGAGGCCCCCTATTATACTAGTTTGCTTGAGCTTTTGCTTTAACGGAATTTTCTGTTACAATTATGCTTTCATTTGTTATATTTCCTTAGCGATTTTGTGTAGACTATCGGACTCAACTTGTGAGTTGCTATTATAACTAGTGCAAGGTTCTTTCTGTTACAAGTTTGTGGGAATTAAGGCTTTCTTTATACCATAGCACGTGATACATGCATTTTCTAGTACCTTAACCAAGAATATATGAAGATAAAAATAAAGAAAAAAGAAAAAAAGGAAAAACGAAAAAGGAAAAAGCTTGATAATTAGTACTTCACCCAACCACCTATTACACTGTCTTACCTAGACATTTTCCATCAAAGTAGTGAACTTTTACTTCTTTATATGCTATAACCGCTTCACGAGCCTACTTTATTTCATTACATTTGTTTAAACTTTGATCATTTGGCAGTTGGTAACAAAGTTGTTCTCATATAGAAGGCCCTTGCACTGAGGTATTTGTAGCCTGGTTCCTGTAATCTGTGTCAATAGCTTCGGTGAGGATAGTTTCCTCTTCGGTTCTCTCCTTCTCTTAGTCCCTAGCTGCCATTTCCAGGATCTTGTAGCCTGTTCGGGAAGATCTCCCTACTACTTTGATTATATCCACCGTACTTGCAGCTGTTGACCTAGCCCTTGTACCCACTCCTGTCCCGCAGCCTCCTCTTGGCCTCACTTTGATTGTTACAAGGTCCTTTGCTGTTCTGGGCAGAGACTACAGTTTTCTTCAACTTTCTCATCTGCAGGGTTGCCACAATACCATGTCGGCCAACAGTGATACTTTGGTAAGGGGAATAGTGGCCGTAGTGATACCTGATAGGATGAAAGAGATAGAGCTTTTGGTACACACCTTCCTAATTGGCTAGGGTTACTCAGCCCAGTGTTGCTTAAATTGGGGCTCAACAATTGGGCTCTTTGTTTACTATCACTCTGACTGCCGTTCAGTTTACACCTAGTGCATCGTCCCCGCTCCTCCATCCAACTCTCAGGCCATCATACATGAGACCCACATGCAACCTGTTACTGGTAACTCAACTCCTACTATGGTTGAGGATAGCTCTTCAGTGATGTTGTCACCACCTCTTGTTTTTGTCACCACCCTGGTGATATAGGTACCTAGGGAACATGCCTGTGAGACCACCCGACCTGCTCAGGGTACTACCTCCACCTCCTCTATTCTATCTTTCCCCTCGTACTAGTCAGGCGAAGAGGTGTGTTTGTACAATCAGAAGTTCAAACTAAGCAGGTCATCTCATATGGACATTGTCCCTAATGGTGGGGCTCAAGCTAAATCCTTGTCACTATAGATGATATTTGGCGTGCGAAGGATAGCATTGCCAACTCAGGACTAGTACAAGAGGTATATTGTCATCGCCCTTATCCTCCCTGGCACCATCCTCCCTTCTAATAAGCCCTAGGTTGTACTTTCCTCTCTCAGAAAACCGGTAGCTCTAAGACCTCCCTTGTTGGTTCCAGATATCTCAACTATAGAGTCCACTCAGCTTTTCCCTCGGCTTCTCCCTAATGACAATGTGGTACTATCCTCGGCACTCATTGTCAGAGACACCACCATGGTCCTTGTATAAGGGCAAAACTCTGCGGCAACTGGAATTAGAAATAGCAAGTATGTGGCTAACATAACAGGACTTGCTGGTTCCCCTACCACGTGCTCCCCCTATCCCTTGGTTTGCTCTCCTGCTAGTTGCTTTGAGAGACAAGATGCGACTCTGTCCCACATACGTGGGCTAAGCAGCTAGGTACAAGTAACCCTATCGGGGGTAGCCACACTACCAATCCAGCCAGATGAAGCTGATGATAATCTGGTAATAGCAGGCAGGATAATGGAAGGAGTCAACAAAATGTTGGACCCAGGTAGGAGTGTTTTTCCTCCCCTAGTGGACAGATAGACCAGGAGCTCAAGCATACCCAGCACCCTCCTGGAAAGCCTACACAAGATTCTTGCAAGCAGCAATAACTCCCTCCTCTCCCCTGTCCCCTCGAATGAACCCAAGGATACCGAACACATGACTGCTACCATGGAAGGCAGTGCATACGGCTGTAACTATAGCAGCTCGATGAAGCACTGTTGCCTGTGATTTAGGCTAGAACTTGGTATGAGGGAATTAATACAGATAAGTGATCAACAGAGCAACGACATCTGGGACCTGACAGCTCGGTTGATGGACCTGCATCCTGTCCGCGATCCGCTTCCCCAGATATCTTTCTCCCCAACCCATTCCCCACCATCACTGAAAGAGATGTTCACTGGGGTGGCTCCACATCAGTAAAAAGCAAATGCTCACGTCCTGTGCGTTCTTTGCGTCAGACGCACAGATCACGGCAACGTGAATCGCGTTCCTGGATGCGAGCAGGCATGGCAACTGGCGTTGGGACGCAGCCACCAAGACATGGATGCATAGGACGCAATTAGACGTAGCAACCAAACACACCGGACTCAACCAGACATAGCAACCAAACATACCTGACGCAACCAGATGTAACAAGCAAAGGTGCATGATCTTTCCTGACATCGCACTAGCGTCTGGAGACATCTACCAAACTCCCTGATTTATCGTACTCAGACACAAGAGTGGAACTCACATTACTACTGCCCTGAGTCACTAAAAACTGTATATACTAAAATTGTTTTTATTATTAAAGCTAATATACAGAAGCAGTGAGTACAACTTCACTAGAAAACACCACTTCCCTAACAGCCTGTAACTCCATGGAAGTTGGCGTCGAGTAGACGTCTCTTACACTATTGGAAAGCTGGTGTCGACTGGGTCTACGTGCCAAAGCATTGAATACGGCATGCAAAGGGCTCTGAAGGAATCTGGCATCAAACTCAGTACTTAGTCAAAGCTGTACTCGGGAATACCACTTCTATAATCGCCTGTAACCCCATGGATATTGGCGTTCAGTAGACGTCTCTTGCACCGTTGGAAGGCTGCCGTCGAGCAGGTCTATGTTCCAAAGCATTGAATGGTGTGTCCAAAGGGCTCTGAAGGAATCTGGTGTCAAGTCAGCACTTAGCTATAGCCTGACAAGGAAATACCACTTGCATAACAACCTGTAACCTCTTGGATATTGGCGTCGGGTAGGCGTCCATTGTACCGTTGGAAGGCTGGCCGCGGGTGGGCCTAGCTGGAAAAGCGTTGAATGCTGCGTCTAAAGGACTCAGAAGGAATCTGGCATCAAACACAGCACTTAACTATAGCCTCGCCAGGAAATACCACTTCCATCACAACCTGTAACTCCATGGATACTGGCGTCGAGTAGACGTTCCTTGTACTGTTGGAACGCTGGCATCGAGTAGGTCTAGGCGCCAAAGCATTGAATACTACGTCCAAAGGGCTCTGAAGGAATCTGGTGTCAAGGTCAGTACTTAGTCAAAACCTTGCCAGGGAATACTACCTTTATAACAGCCTGTATCCCCACAGCTAGTGGCGTCAAGTAGACCTTCTTTGCACCGTTGGAAATCTGGCATCGAGTGGGTCTAGGCACCAAAGTATCGCGTGCTATATGCGAAGGGCCCTGGAGGAATCTGCCATCAAACTCAGTACTTAGTCAAAACCTCATCAGAGAATACCACCTTTATAACAACCTGTCACTCCATGGTTATTGGCGTCAAGTAGACGCTCTTTGCACTGTTGGAAGTTTGGCATCATGTATGTCTAGGAACTAAAGTATGACGTGCTGCATCTAAAGAACCCTGAACGAATCTGGTGTCAAAGTCAGTACTAAGTCAAAGCCTTGCGAGGGAATACCACCTGTATAATAGCCTGCAACTCCATGGATATTGGTGTCAAGTGGACCCTCTTTGCACTGTTAGAGGACTGGCATTGAGTAGGTCTGGTTGCCAAAGTATTGTATGTGGTACCCAAAGGACTCTTAAGGAATCTCGTGTCAAAGTCAGTACTTAAACAAAGTCTCGCCAGGCTATAACTCCATGGATATTAGTGTCAAGTAGACAATCTTTGCACCATTGGAATGCCGACGTCGAGTACGTCTAGGTGCCAAAGGATTGCATACTCCGGCCAAAGGACTCTGAAGGGATCTGGCATCAAAGTTAGCCCTTCGTTGTTAGTGAAGGTGAAGGAGCATGTTGTATGGTTGCCTGCCCTGTGCCGCTGGCAAGAAAATGATCTACACCTCGCCTGCCGGGGTCAGGCTCAACCTACTACCAGTAGAACTTTATCACGCGGTTTTCTACACAGAACTTGGAGCATTTTCACGCAACACTTCTTCTAGAACCTAAAATAGATTTCCTGCCGTGTCTCCTATTTTTGCTCCTACATAAAGATTAGCTCAGTTGCGGAGAGGCTGGTTCTAGTGCTTGCCAGGGCTAGGGACTAGTAGTATCTGATCCTTGTTTTTCTAGCCGCGTAAGTATCACCCCTGAGTGAGAGTAACCAGATCCAGATGTGGGGCTTGCCAAGTTGGGCTCCTTAATTAGGATGTCTTCCAGACACCCCAGACATCCCCTGTTACCACTGGATGCTCCAGACATCCCATGTTACCACTAGATGCCCCTGACATCCTATGTTACCACCAGATGTAAGCAGTGTCCATAGTACTCACAGGATGCACCAGACATACTGGGAACGTACATTGAATCTCCAAATGTCCAGGATGCACAGGACACAATTAACGTCTACCAGCAGTCCGGACGCAACACCTGTGCATCAGATGCACCTTCCTTTTTTTGCAGATGCAACTGGTAGAGCCGCTTTAATCGAGGTACTGAAAAGCTTAACATATGTGCCTAAACTAGCAGTACCGACTGTAACTACCAGGACAATCCCACAACCTGCTCCTACCACCTCATCCAGGGACAATAGTGTTATGGCTAAAGTTGCTCATATTCCAGATAGAAAGCATGTGCATTGGAAATGAGGGTAAAGATTGGTTAGTGGAGCCGGGTCGTCCAAGAGGAAGCAGGTCAGACAGGCCAGCCACTCCCTGATCTCGGAGCCGGCTCCCAAGATAGAGGAAACCAGGTAGGCTGCAAAACTAACAGCTGTGTCTGCCAAGACCTTTCCTATCCTCCCATCGCGACCAGCAGCCACCAAAGTGTAGATCTGGACTATAGTTTCAGTGAGGGAATAGGTTCGCAAGATTCGGATGAGACAAGTAGATCTTTGGAGTTCAATACTAGCTACCATATCCCCCCATCCCACTCCAAATACCTGTGGATGCAACCTCACTATAATGTTTGAAACCAAGAAGAGTGTGGACCTCCCAGATCACATTACAGTTGGGCAGATCATGACTCGCATTAATCAAACCTAGTCTATTTGGGCAAACTTCATGGATTCAAACGTACATTAAGGCTGGACACATCCATGCCCATATTAGGTGCATATTTTTTACTCTTACTGCCAACTCCGCTTTCCAACTAGGCAACAGGCTAGATAAGGTCTAGGTGGCTTTACTTCAGGAATTGAGTCTACAAGAAATTGGGTTCCAGATAAATGTAGTGAAGGGCAAGATTTTTGTCTCGGGTGTCCTGCTTGCAAATACAGGGCAAGGGTCCATTCAGACTGTAGAGGGGTGGATAGATGACAAGGCCTCTAGCGGCCTACCAGCTGACCACAAAGCTTTCTACCCAGGTATAGTAACTATTCCATACCCTGAGATTATGGGGTCCATTTACACCATGAGACAGGCCAATGCTTGTACATGTGTGATCAAGTTTTGAGTGCAGAAAAATGTAGCTCCTAATGAAGCCTTCAAATGTGGAAAGATTATACTCTATGGAGGTACCCGGAACATTCACGTATTTACTAACAACTAACCTACAAAGCTCTGTAGTAAGTCCCTGCAGGCTGATTACTATGAGACTACCTGTACCCTCCCAGCCAGCAATCTTGTTTTGAGACGCACTTCTTCCAGGAGCATGGATCCACTAAGTGGAACTGCCTAGCTCAATTTGGTAAGGCCTACAGGCACACCACAAGTGTTTGCTACTTGTGCAATAGGTTAGACTACTTTACTGGGTATGAATGGTACCTGGCCTTCAGCACTACAGCCAATTCCTCTTCCCCTTGGAAGTCTCCCACAGACTACACTGCTACAAGCACTACCAGGACTTTAACAGTTGCACTAGGACCTGCCGATGGAATGTCAGTCTTGAAAAAGAAGAGTGAGACTAACAGGCCCTCCCTCGCACAACTGAGAAGAGGACCATCACTTCTGCTTAGGATTACTATAGTCACTAGCAATGCAGATAATGAGGTTGATGAGGACATTGCCCCGGAGTCCAAGTCTGCAAAGGGTAATGGTAAGGAACCAGCCCAGCCCTCTGCCTTTACCAACTCCTCATTACAACTAGTGATTTTAAAGGGCACTGCCGATGGTGAACCCCTACTCTCTGCACATATTTCCACATTTGACCACCGCCCTCCTACCCCTGCCCAGGCTGGCCAGGAGGCTACCAAGTACCAGATCATCAATGGAGATACTGGTAAAGTTATGTACTCTGATCCTACAAGCTAGAGTGGATCCTATGAGTCCCATATTTAATGTTTATTACAACCATGGTAGGGAGCATTGAGAGAAGTCATCGTAATAGAGTAGTGGCATTTGATTTGTTTCCCTATCTTGATCTGTTTTTGTTTTTGAACCTCCAGTTGATTTGGAGGCGTAGCAAGTAACGAGAAAGGTGGATGGTTGAGATTTGATTGCCTTTGTTAAGGGTTCTGGTGTTGAAGAGTTTATTGGCTCCCACATTTGCAGGTTGTTTGAGGTGGTTGGGTACAGAGACTGGAGTGCTCAAATTGGTGATTGGGAGAAGAGGAAGAGAAGAGCTATGGTGGCGATATACCATTCAACCACCAGTAGCAAGTCTTGGTACCTAGCATGGTGGTTAGACCTTGCAAAACCTGATGTAGAATTTGTTGATTTTACAGCTGGACATACTGACTGGGACCAACCGTTACGATGGTAGAGGAAGATGGCTAAAAGTGTGGCTCATGTTACATAGCTACAATCTGGTTCTGTCTAACCAAAACTCCTTATATAACATCTTGTTGATCTCTCTATGTCTGCACCAATCGCCTTATATTAAACGCAGGTACTTGGACATTCCACGCTGCAAACATGCTACCCAGACAATATGGCTGGACATAAACCTTTCTGACCATATTGTCCAAAGGCGCACAGCCTAGAAGAAGGTAGATTAGAAAAAGGTGGAATAGCAACTCGACACCCTATCACAGGTAGAGGACAAGGAGCTGTGGAAAGGAGTGAGAGGAGTAGTGAACACACTCCAGCGGGGCTCCATTGACAGAAGCCCGTGTGAGTAGTGGAGGCCAAAAGTGGAAAGAGTGAGGGCAGATGTGGCAAGACTCCAGAGGTGCTCGCGGTGGCAGGCAGGGTGGTTAGTTGACTGCAAACTGGTCAGATGCATCTATTGGGCATGCCGGTTGAGGGCAAGGTTGGAATACATTAGGAGACAGCAATCAGAAAGTAAGGATACAGAGATTGTCTTGGTGGGCCAAAAAGTGGGAGAGTAAAATTAGACTACCTTTGATAGAGTGACCGGATGGGACAATTGCTACCTCATACTTGAACATCAGCAACCTGCTTGTACAGTAACTTTCTTCTGGCGACCCTACCCCTTAGGTGGATACTCCAGTTGACATGGGCGGTACACAGGAGATGAAGATTGCCCTTGCCAGGTCCCCAACCAATACAGGTTTTGGTAAGGATGAACTTGGATATCCTTGATTTTGATTTTAGACAAGAACGGACATGATGACTATGTGGTGCCTCATGGACTATGGGTTGCAGCATGATATCCCAAACTAGTATCCAGCAGAGGTAGTGCATCTACTGAAGGCCAATAAACTCTGATACAACATCACTAAATCTTAGTAGATGATTCACTTGCCACTGGCAATGGCAAAGATTGTAGAATGTATTGTACTGCTCTGATTGGCAGCTTGCCTTGACCTCGGAGAATTGCAGTTCATATCTTGGTGAAAATGGAAGGTGTACAACGGTACTGCTGTGGTCATGGGTTCCCTGAAGCACAATGAGGGATACAGACAGTTCATCTTATCAATGGATGTCGAAGGGGGGTTCAATAACTTTATTGTTAATATCTGATCTGACTTCCTCATGGCTAGGGGCAGCACAGTAGAGCTATATTTGTGTGTTTGCAGATAGACATGCTGTCACTTACTTCAGTTCCAGTTCAAGAGAAGGGTCTCATAGGTGTACAGAGTTTTCCTCGGCATATTCTCAGGATTACTACTATCATCCTTCTTGTTTGGTGACTATGTCGCAGACATCTGCTACTCTTGGATGCAATACACGCCCTGGATCTAACACTTGGTAGCCTCATATATTGATGACAGAGTCGTTATGGTGTTTGTAGATACAAAGAAAGTGGCTTGCTACCAGGCTGGTGAACTGCTTGTAGATTGCATTGGCATAGCTAGTAGTCAGGAGATGGGATTCTATGCACTTGGGACTTGGTAGGTTCGATTTGGTGATCTAGTATTAGAAGGGATAGAGTTGTGCGAAGAGAATATACGGCCATCGGCACACCTTTGAGTCCTTAGATACCGATTTAATGTTTTTCTCAATTTTTCCTCCCTAGTTAGGTATTGGTTGGATAGGGGTTTGGGAGTAGGAAAAAGCATTTGGGGGTTGGGAAAGAAGTTTGGAATACTTGAGACATTTGGCACTTAGGAGACTTACCGCCTGATGCAAGCAGCCTACCTTCAAAGCATATACTACAGACTTGAGCTTGTAACTGACAACCCACCATATGTGAAGCAGATTTAGGTCCATGTGAACAACTGCCTCTGGTCTGTATTTCAGGCTCCAATGTAACTGGCAATGAATATACTATTAGCTGAGTTCAGGATCCTGCCTGTCCATATTAAGGGCAGGTACTAGCAGTAGAGGTGTTATACCCAGTTCATTAACTGCTGATACCGCGACGATCATCCATGGTTCAGCCATATTTGGCATGACTGGGAGGAGGAAGGAATACTTACCTAATGGCAGACCTCGGACAAGGTTCTAGCCCCCCAGCCCACTGTTACAATTCGATATGAAAAGAAGGAAATGGCCCTATGAGACTACCTGTTGACGGGCAGAATTACGATGACCTCGGAGGTAGTTGCATATAGTGTTAGTTCAAACTCATCTCAGGGGACAGGGATAGCTTGGGTGGTGGTTAAGACAGGGGTTGTTACCCATGTTGGTATATGCACGGTTCTCCTATCATAGAGCATTGTTGAATACGAGGTGTTACTCATCGTGTGCACCCTCTGAGATGTCACGGAGTTGGCAAAAATGAGGTTGGTGCATATGTTCTTGGGCAGTGTACTGGCTCAAACCTGGGTAGACAACAGGTTCCCAGAAGGAGAATTTGCTGAGCTATCAGACTGGATGGCTCCACTGTTGGAGAACTGCTCCCATGTTAGCCTGGGCTGTGTTCCTCGGGATATGATAGTAGATAATAATAAGCGCGTAGACACAAAGGGTGAGACCTCTGGATGCCTTCCTGCATTGCAGGAAGGGAGGTGAATAGTGGTCAGCTATGGGATAGGGTACTCCATGATTGCGCATGAGTTATAATGCAGGGAGTGGGATGCCTGGCACAACTGGGAGGGGCATGAGTATTATGCTCGTGAACCAGAGGCTTTTCAGCACCTATGCTGCTGGTGCCAGATCAATGTATTCATTTTACTACACATTCGGAGCGGCACAGGGATTGTTGGCTAAGATAGCTGGGACTGAAGAGGAGACAGAACCAACTAGACAAAGTGGCCCTATTATGCTAGAGGGTGTGTTGCTGATACAGGAGTTTTACAAAGATTCAAAAGTCTGGGAAAAGAAGTCTTCATGCATAGCTCACTGGTTGTTAGAATTCCGGATACAAAGAGTTGTGATAGTGTTAGATGGGGAGTTGGTTGTGGCTGGTAATATCTTTGATAGAACACTGATGGTGGAACGCGACAGTGGGGTGAGTAGTGCACTGAACTAGATTGTGGACCAGCAGTGCGAGTGCAAATATGGTTTGAATGGTTGAGTTCTCCCTGCCAGTTTCATGCCTTCAAAATTGTTCTTTTGAAGCAACCATAGAGAAACATAGTGCCCCAAGGGTATTACGGATATCGCTTCAGTGGTAACAGTAAAACGCCTCTCATTTGGAGATTACTTTGCAATGACACCCTAGTGCATGGAACAAATTCTTTGCTAGTTTTGGATACAATGGACGTTGGACTGGAGGGGCTCTCCCTGGCAGACTAGAAAGGTTATGTGATTTGTTGATTTAAGACACAGGACTTAGTGGCTACCGACCACTTCATCTTTTGTACCAGACATCAGGTTAATAGACACAGTGACCAAAGAGAACAAGGGAAGGATACGAAGAGGTGTTGGAATAGATTTCACTTTTCTTTTATTGATCGGGTAGACCAAATTGTGACGGATGCAGTAAAGTTGCCCCCGGAATGTGTTGGTTGATTGGGGCTGCGAGATGAGAGTACGTGTAAATGTGGAGTGTTGCAGGTTGTTACGAGTGCGCATGAGACCGTCCCAGTGGTGCTTTCATTATGTTTGGGATTTATGTTTGATAGGAGTGGTAGCGAGATGCCTCCACACCATGGTAGTGTATTTAATTAGTTGAGGAGAAGACTTGTCCGATACCAGTTTTGTTGGTACCAGTATAAATCCAATTCGATTGAACCACCTATTATACTTTCCTACCTCTTCTTACTCCATTTCTGTCACAATCCCACAGTTTGGACAGTTCACGTCATTGGAGTCAAAAAGTCTTGGAAACTCAGTTTAGGTTTGTTACTCCTCCGGGTCGGTCTTTCCACCTTGGTTGGAACTGGTCTCCTCCAATACATTTATTCTGACTTGGTCATTTCTCAGCAGTAGTGTCCTCTATTACTGCATGAGGGTCGACACCTCCTCTTCAATAGGCTATTGGAGTAGTTCACTATGGTTACTCTCGCCTGCATTACGGACTACCTCATTAAACCTGCCAGGCTTGAGCTGCTTTACACTCGGCGGCCACACTTCTCTCAGCATCCACCATAGTGGAGTTGTCTTCCATTTTCATCACTTACCGTTCAGTGTACACTCCCTGCCATTATTTTTCATCCATTGGAGTAGAGATAGTCCAGACCCTGGGGATTCATTCTTGGTCAGGTGGAGGAGCACTTCCAGGATGTTCTACTGATTCTAATGGTAGGTGAGTCCAAGTGACATCTGCAATTGTTTTGCTTATCTGGGCTGGTATGCAACTAGTGCTGTTGCATTGTTCCTCCTGTTGTACCTTGTGGCTATGTTCACATGGGACGTGAGTGTTGGCCAGGATGGTCTTCTGTCGCTCCATGGTCACGCCTTTCTTGTGTATTTCAGCTTCTTTCCACTAGCTTATTTGATTGCTAATGGCTCTCGGTTTTGCATTTGAGTCTGTTGGTATGGAGGCTTTTTATTTTGTTGTCCTCTCATGGCCTGGCCTGAATGTGGATGGAGGGTGGGTTGGGCTATTACCGCAGGTGACAATAGGCTTTTGTAGTTTATGGTGTGCATAAGTGGGATCATTGAGTGATGGACGAGGGTGGTATGGTTTATTGTTGGGATGACATTGAGAGTTTACAGGTGTGGTGAGATGTCAGACTGTGGATAGTTTTGTCTAGTAACCTTGCCAATAAGGGTTTGGGGGTATTTAATGGGCAAGCAAGAGGTTCGGGGTCTTGTATTTTAGTTGCAGCGGTTTGTTAAGTTTTAACCAGCTATATAGCAGGCAGACATGTCATATGCCAATATTGGTAGTACAAGTATAAATAAAGTTAGATTGAACCGCCTATTATACTTTCCTACCTATACATTAAGGAATCACAAGTCATTCTACTATGTATTTTCCTGTTGTGATAAGACGTGATTATGAGCATTCAAGCATGGGATACAGGCAACGTCTTAAGCGTAATAATCAAAGGCTTGACAGCACTTGAGTTAAGGAGAATACAATGAATCAAGGGTGGTACTCCTAATACATATAAGCCTAACTAACTAAGTGTACTTGCCTTTTGCAAGATATATAAGATACAAGGTCATGAGTAGGATATATAACATTTGGTTATGTCTTTCGAGCGATACCCAATGACAACAGGGAGGCAGAACAAGCAGTACCAATGCCCACACAGGAACCTCCGGTGGCACTTGCACACATGCTAATGATGACAGAGATACAACTGGAATCTATAGTAAAGGCATTCTGACTGCCACTCACAAGAGAATGCCTCAACCTCAAAGACCCCAATATATTGAACGGGGAAAAAACCAAATACTGGGGATCCCTAGCGCAACTTCAGTTATACGAGGGAGCAAAAAGCGGAACCAAAGTGGGCGATGATAACAAGATCAAATACACCAAAACACTATTAATGAGAACAAGGAAGAAATAAATCATGCCAATACTCACAGTGATTACATCGAGAGTATGGTCTAAATGAGAGGAATTCAAATAAGACTAGAAAGCTCAATTCTACAACAAAGACAAATTACAAAGAGCCAGAAATGAAATCATAGAGATGAGGTAGAAAAACAACACAATAGTGCAATTCTCCCATACTATCAAACTTTTATCAACCGATGCAGAATATGATGCCTACTTTCTTGAACGACATCCATTAGGAGGGGTTAAGAAAGATTCAGGAGTAGTATGGACTCAGAGAGTACAAACATTCAACATGAAAAAATATTTATTCTAATAGTTCGCTGAAATTTGAAACCACATATGCCAACAGCCCCCCAGTGACTAAACCAGAATTGGTGGGAAAGTGGGACCTGCAATAAATATAAAAGGGACATTTTGACCTCTTATAACAACACAAGGAGGATATGCAATAGATCTTGATACTGCAAGAGATTAAGGACAACCATTCCAAGGACTATAGACACAGTTTCAAAGACCAGGACAACAATTTCCATCAAACTTCCTGTAGTTGACATCAGAAGAATATTGGAAATAAAGAGAAAATAACATGCAATTCAAATGAGGACCAGGAGGACATCAAGCAAATAAATACAACAAAGAAAGAAGTAAGGATAAGAGAAATGAAAAGACTGGATGAGTCAAACAAAGAGGAAACTTTAAGTGATAAAGGGCACCAGTAAGTACTGGTCGAAGGGATGACGAACCCGGAAAAATGACTAGGATAACATACATATCGAAGGAAATGGACTCTGAGACCATACTCAACAACACAGGCAATAATGAAATGAAATCAGACTAACTTATGGCAAAAATATAACTACGTACCAGCAAAAAAGTAATGAAAGCAAAGGCAATGAATGACTCACGAGCAAGGAAAGATTTTATCGCCTGACAATATGAATTCTGCTATACTCAGCAGATACACTTCAAGAAAATCAGCAAACAAAAAGAAAGCTAGGGGTATAATGGCAAAAGGAGCAGGGCCAAACCCATCACAGAGATAGTGGAAGTAGTAATAGAAATATGACCATATTAAGAAAAGATAACATTTCAGGTAGCTAATATGGTTAAGCATAACTGTATTCTTGGAATGGGATGGCTCAAGAAACACAATCCCAATATCAATTGAGAAAGGAGACAATCAATCCCTGAAGTGAATGGTGTACACAAGTATGCCTGAAGGAATCATCCTAAGTCAACATGGTTCCAACTAGATTGGACCAGTAAGAAGATTAGTACACATAAATCACCAAAACAATAAGCAAGTTAGACAACATCAGGATATAAAAGATGGATCCTGAAGTAATAATACTGACTGAAGGCTCAAATGAAGCTGCAGGATCTGACTTGTAAAGCATTCAAGATAAAATCATCCTTGCTAAATAGCAAGCAATGATAAGATTAGGGATTGTAAGAGGACTGCCCAATAGCACCTATGGAAGAATTACCCCACAAAGGATATTATCTACAAAGCATGGCCCAATCACTGAGCTGGGGTGATAGATGCAAACTAACTTAGAGCAGTGAAGGTCGTACAAGGCAACCTCAAAGAAGAAGACTATGAAGTCAAAAGGTGTGACAAACATCAGCGAAAGATTATCCTGTGTTCGACAGAGACACCTGACGTCCTGATACAACTCTTACCATTGTTGCCTTGCATCGGCTTTGCACATCAGGACCCCTATTGCAACCTCCTGTATGTCCTGTTTGTCTTGTATTGCAACCTCTTTCTTGCTTGCATCTTGCGTGGCTGCAGTTGCAACCTATTACTCCAGGATCTCCTCTCCATCTGTTGCCATGGCCTGATATGTGGTGCATATCTTCTGTCATTTCATGTCCTGACACTTGTGTCTGGTTACTTTCAGTTAGAGCAAGCACCCCACCCCATGATTTGTTGCAATCCTGTGTCTCATGCCTTTGGTCCATCTCACTCCACATCATGATACCCTCTCCATTGCTCTCCAATATTCTGTCATAGTCTCAATGCCCTCATCTCAACCCCAGCTTGTTGTTGCATCCGAATACCTCATAGTAGTACTTCTCGCTTCGCAGTGCTTCCACAGTTTGTGAGACATTATTACTCTTACTACGAATCTTCTCTGCCAGTCCGCATGAGTTCAGGTAACATCAGGGGGTCTGTCTTATATGCAGACTGCTATTCTATGTCATTTGCACTCACCATAGGCTTATCACACAGTCACCACTTTTCTATAACAATTCTTGATCTATTTGCATTTATTTATTACTATTCAATCATGTCTACGTAGATCATGCTATCTAATAATATTATTATCTCCCTATGACCCATTACATGATCATGGACCCATTCTGATGCAGCACGTACCCTTCTGCTGGAGATATGGTCTTGTACTATTCCTCATCATTGGAGTAATAGTGTCCGACCAAATCTCATTTCCTCTTTTGCAGTTGCCCAATACCCTCTCAACCATTACCCACCACTGCTGGACCTAACTATGTTGGGGTCACCTACATCCGCCCTTCATTTCAATGATTTGTCAGTATATCTGATTCAACTTTCATGAATCTATCCAGCTGTTGACCACCTATCACTGGTCTGTCTCCGCAATCAGGTGGGCCAGGCCTACAATTTTGCCAATATCGGCAATACTAAATTTGAACGTATCCGACGTCACCGGTAGCTCTACTGTGAAAAGATCGTATAACTCTGATAGGTGTTCATAGTTAAGTACCTTCTATATCTGCATACTTGCCAGTTGGTTGACTCTATCCAGGTGATGGTAGTAAAGCAGCTTGAATATAGCCACATGTTTTCCAGGAAGACAACTCCTTATTGCATCATACATTTGCTCTTGGCCACTCTATACCCAAACTCAGTCATTGCAACTTGCTTGGTTTTAGAAGAGTGCAGTGCCCATAGAGTGTGCCCAGTGGATGTCATAGCCATTGGTTTCTTGGAATGATAGAACTAGGATGTCAAGTTGCATCAGTAGCTCAAGTGAGAGCAATCGAAGTATTGCAGGATCTTGCAGATACCAGCACCCCACGAGCTGGCTGTGCAAGCTATATTGTAGTAATTATCATGACACAAATTCAGAGTCGAAATGTCCAAGACCTTGCAAAGATCTACGAGGTCAGTGACATCACTACATTGTCGCTTCAGGATCATACAAGCTGAAAGTGGTGTTTTCTGCCTGCGTTGGTCTAAAAGATCCGTGATATCAATGTGGATATAAGCTCCGGAACCTCTCATAGAATGAAGGTTTAAAAGTCTCGTTCAGATCAAGTGGTATCACCCATAGTTGTAGAGGATCAGCCTTCCACCATGATTCCTATTCGCTTACCACCATCTATCTTTGGTTTGTTCCTTGTGTACGAGCTAGAAATACTCTATAGAGTAATGTAGGATGTTGGGAAAGAGGTACACATGATTGCGGAGGTAACTAAGTAGATACAGTTGGATAAAGGTAAAATGTGATTCCGCAATGATCAATTCCATAAGTTGATCGTTATCTTCATTCCAATACAGCACCTGTACACAGTGGTACTTGGATGTGGTGAGAGATTGCTCTACCAACTTTTGATGTTGTCGCACCTCAGTAAGCTGCTCGTCTATCATTGCGAGAATGCGTTTGGACATCCCAAACTCCAATTAAATGTACATTGCATAGTTCTTGGACAAAAGTGATGCTCACTTTTGGAACCGAAACCTCCTCGACCACTCCAACCTCCAGCATGGCACCCCCTCATACTACTCCAAAAGATTCTCACTCCAGAAAGAAGAAAGGAAAGCATGGCCCTCATCTGCACAATATCGGGCTATTCGAATGAAGGAAGCAGGATTAAAATTTGCGGAGATCTTGTGTTAAGTTAAAATACCTCATAAAATGCTAGTTTCCACATACCGACAATATCAAGCCAACCGATCAGTTTTTACCTCTTAAAGACCTGGTCGTAACACAAAGCTTTATGGCCAGGATACCCGGTACTTAGTTATTGCCGCGCTTCACTGCCGAGAAATTGGGCTCAGTCAATTGCCCCGAGATTTGGCCCTGTCATGAATGTAGCTTAGCGAGGAAGAGGTTTTCACATGACTCATAGTTATGAGTCATAGGTATGTCATGTTTCGCACATGACCTCATTAGAGGTCATGGGTTTTGCACATATGACCACTTTGGGCATATGATATGGTTATGGTGATATGTTATCTTTCGCACATGACCTCAATTAGAAGTCATGGGTTTTGCGCATGTGACAATTTGGTCATATGACTAGTTTATGATGTTTTCATTTGACTCACAGTGGTGAGTTATATGTGGTGCATGACTTGAGGAGTGAGTCACAAGGGCGTGAAGGGCAACTATATAAGGAGGTCATTAGGACCTAGTAGATAGGGCATCCTCCGTCTCCTCTACATACCCGGCGATTGAAATCAACCCTCAACGCTAGGTTTTCACGAACCATCCACCCCCCCTCTCCTCCAACAATGGCTTCGGCCTAGGAGTGACGGCAATCTCCCTCCACCCCTTACTGCCCTCTTCTGCTCTTTTGCGCGTCGAGGCTTTCCTTCCCTTGAGTTCCGGTACCGCTTTTCTGCTGCCCGTTCTCTTACTCCTCCTCGCTTAGCGAGGCTCGTCCGCACGGTCGGCGACCGCTCGCTTCCCATGCTTCAGACGGCTGGGAACACGGATCTGCGGTACGCGAGGGCTACTCTTCAGGCCTGACGGTCGACCTCGCTCTTCTCCCTCTTGGGGGTTCTTTCTTCTTCGCTTCCGTTTGGCGTTGGCTGCGGTGGACGCCTTTCTCCCTGTGTGCACGATCTCCGTGGGGGAACGCCTTGGCTAGTAACTTCGGGG
>JACCEG010000190.1:0-16074 GCA_014065205.1 Tuber brumale
GGCGCCTTTTGTTGGGGTGGGGGCTGTTGGTGGCGTGTTGGTTGAGGGAGGGGGGTGGTCAGACGAGACGCTAGGTCTCTGACCGAGAGCTGAAGTGCTGAGATCGAAGCCACCGTGGCTCCTTCAGAGGGGGGGGGCTGAGGGGGGGCAGGGGTTTTTCCTTTACGTGCGTGGAGGTCGTCGATTTGGCCGGAGAGTCTTGCGACTTCCATTGCAAGTTCGTCTATCTGAGTGGAGAGGGCCCTGGACGCCAGGAGCGAGGTGCATAGGAGGGGGAGAATTGCGGCTTCGCCTGGCGAGAGGTCGTCAAGCTCTCCTGAGCTGATCGGGGGGAAGAGTTGTGGGGAAACACCCGCGTCTGTTGTAGCGTTCTCAAGCAGAGCGAGTAAAAGGGGGACATGGGGGCGGACTCCTGACACCGAGGAGGCTTCTGAGGGGGGGAGGGGGACCGAAGAGGAGGCCATTGTTGGGCAGGTAGTGAGGTCCCAGCCAAAAGGCTCTTGGGAATAGCTGGATCGAGTGTGTACACCGGACGCTGATGGTGTTGAGAGTGAGTAGAAAATGTAGGGGGGGGAAAATAGCGGAAGCGGAGCGTGGCAAGGAAGAGAATACGGCAACAGGTCCTTATATACCTTGCTATAACCACAGTCACACTATCACCCTACCTCCCAACTCCCACAAACACTGGATAACCCTAAGTACAACCACCGAACCCATGGACGCACAATTCAGGACATTAGATTATTGAAAAATATCGATAGGCACACTCAGCTCTTGATGGAAAGTGATCGATCGTGTGGGTTCTGCGCAAGCAGAATCTGGTAGAGGAAAACACAATATATGCTCAATCGTACTCTATTCGGGTAGTGACCATAGTCGATCATTCGATCGCTCGATCGCGGTCAACCCATTCGATCAACCATCCAGCGATTCCCGCCACAACCTGTGACCCTTGGCGGCCGGGCCAGACCGAGGCCCGGACCACGGGCCGACCATCAAGCCAGTGTGGCCGCGACCTCAAAATCCCGGTCAAGTCCGGCAAACACCCACGACGCCCCCCAAAGCCCCCTGATACCCAGGTAGAAGCCCGCAGATACTCAGTCAAAGGAGCCCTGCTATTCTAAATGTCAACTTGGACTGCATCACCTGCAGATGCCCAGGTCGCCCACCGATATCTGGGCCCAGTCCACGAGCTTCTCACGGTTAATCACTCAGAATGTGAGAATAATAAAAAAGCAGTTCAAGGTGCTTTATATCTCGCTTACACGCATAAATATCGTCAGCTGATCCATTGTTAATCACCGGCGCTTCCCCCGGAGCTGGACTCCGGAATTCTGTCCGAGTTATTTCTCCTTTAAATAGCGTAGTATCGGAACCGGTCAACAACCCGACCGGAATGAAGAGCGGAAGCACAGCGGTGAAGAAGGAACCGGGATGAGGAGCGGTGGAACTGCAGTGAGGAAAGAACTGGAAGGATCGATGAGGGGCTGGAACAGGTGAAGACTCTGAGGTCTTGGAGCTGGTAACGAAGAGTAAGAAACATGTGTGAGGATATGGCGTGATCATGGCAGGAAGCCGTGGAGGGCACTCATTGTTTTATGTATTTAAGGGAGCAGTTCTCCCACAGTTGTTGAAGCATCAAGTCGAAAACGGTTTCCAATAGTCAAGTTGATCTTTATATCCCGTTTCCATCTCTTCAAGATATCTAGAATATCAGATTCAAAATCGCATTCTTTTTATTATGATCAACAGCCATGATCTTCATATCCACACTACACGATCACGATCCTACGTCTTCTCTCTTTGCCCAATGCTTTTTATGACGCTTCCCCCTCTCCTTGTCGATAAATATTAGCCCAGATATTACACTTGCCCTTGTCTCCTCTTCGGTGAATCTGTATCTCCCCTTGATTTGTTCCTAATATTATAGTATAAGAATGACTGTTTCCCCATAAAGGGGAAGGTAGAATTGAGATACAGATATCCGTCGAGTGCGCGTAAAGCCAAGGGAGTGATCGGAATGCTAGCGTGATTGAACAGCGACCCCAATACGCCGAACGCCACCGCTGCATGTTAGGGTAAGGGTTAAGACGCGCCATCACCGATTACCCGAACCCTCCGGGTGACCTAGGCCGGGCCCGGCTTTGGTTTTGGGAAGCAGCTTTCCCACAGTCCGGCCCGGCCGTCTCTAAGAAAGGTGGAGCTATCATAGTCCGCCGTGCGCAAAGCCGTACCGACTGGGCGCTTGGGATCACTAGTCGTAGCGTCTTTCCCGATCATGATCGACTCTTTTATCCTTGCAAAACAACATTCCCCTTCCTCTAGGAATCTTGGAGACCGTATTTGGCGTATGACTAAGACGACTCTCGCAGGTACTTGAATATCAAACCGATATCTGCAAAAGAAACACTGCAAGGGGTTGGTGGTGCTTGAAATGAGGCGACCCATCCACTTGACGATACTGATAACCTCTCACTTGCTATCTCACCTCGCGGGATGCCAAAATGAAGGAAATAATCGCACCGTAGGATTAGCATATAGGAGCCAAATGGCATGAGGAGGTGAGAATAATTATATACAATAAGCATGATTTATCCCGTTTGGAGTAAAGGCTGCAAATGTGACAACAAGAGTGAAAGATATTGTGTGGGGCGTTGGGGAATTTGTTAGCCTGTAACCCAGAACATACATGTGAAGGAATAGTTTTCAATGGCAGCGCGTTCCTCTAGAAGGTTCTGTTGATAATTGAGTATATTGTCGTGTTCTTTCCGTTATCTTACTCCTGCCGTCATAGCTACACCATTACACCCTTCTTTGGGATTATACTTTCTCATTACATATTTTACACCCATACTTCCTGTTTACGTGTCTTTGGGTAACATTGAGGTGGATAGTTGTCATTGAGTCTGAGTTTGGATACGTGTCCTGTTTCTTTCTCTTCATGCCACGTATCCTAGAGATAACTACTTTCCCTTTCATGTATTTAATGAGAAGATTCTCCCGCTTTGTCAATAATAAGGAACAGGGCAACTATCGTCTTTAAGGATTGCTTTATCTATCGTAACAGATCGCATATTCTCAGACCGCTTTGTCTTAAACTGGATTCCATTCTCGGAGTCTTACAACTCCAGCTGCACTTCCATATCGAACAGGTTGTACTACTAATTAGACTATTTTGGTGTGTGGCAGAGGGTGTGCAGTAGAACAAAACACCGACAATGTGATTCATTCTTGGAAAATGGCCGTACTGATTGTATTAGCAAAGCATTCGTGAGGCTATCAGATATATCTAGACGGCATCTATTACAAGGCTAATTCTTTTTCGTTTGAGATGATTTTCTTACACGCCGAGAGGACACAGATGTTAGAGCTCATAAGGACCGCAAATCTGCGCATAGAGACCGGATTTCCCTGATACAAACCGAAGCCACAGCCACGCATGGCCATATCATAATACGCAAACCGTTACGTAATTTTGCCAGCTGATGCCAGGCGCCCTACCATATCGAAACAAGATGTATCTTGCACTGGCTAATAATCCAACCAAATCGGATCAACAACTGACTATTATTCAGGAGGGAGTCACAGGTATACCTATGGGGATAGGTCCATAATATTATATGCGATTACTTAGACTACTTGCTATGGCCAGGGTGCTAGCATTACTATGTCGCATCTGCACAGCACTTCGACGTCTAATACAATGATTATATTGTTAGGGTTTACATCGGCAAGTGGTACTCGGTTTTTAAGTTACTCTACGGACCCTTCAGGCGGACAGACACCTGTCCCGAGAACCCACAAACCACCCGCCGCACCCGAATATCCAGGGCGGAAGTAGAGAAAAAAACACCAAGTCTTTGTTCGGAGCCCTTGGAGAATCCCCGAGACCGAGGCCTCTAACTCTAATCATGTCGT
This sequence comes from Tuber brumale, assembly GCA_014065205.1. Lineage (NCBI taxonomy): Eukaryota > Fungi > Ascomycota > Pezizomycetes > Pezizales > Tuberaceae > Tuber > Tuber brumale. The sequence goes on from JACCEG010000190.1 coordinate 3,919, forward strand.
GCCATGAAATACTGTTAACAGGCCTTCCCATTCCCAGCGGATGCTGTGTGACCCCAGAGGGAGCCGAGAAACCCCGGAAAGGGAGTCCTTACGCTTGCAAGTCTGGTTGTGAAGATCTTAATAACGGTCGGCGAAGACTTAAGGTGGAGGAAAGCGGGGCCTCTATCGTGACCCCATGGAGTCTTAGTGTGCCCTGCTAGTGGCGCGACTGGCTGTGGTTGGATAGGCCTAGGGCATCGAGATCTTCGTCTGAAATCGGATAGGTCAGATAGTCTCTTGGGGTTTGAGTCACCGTTTGACCACTGTATAACAATAATTGCTTTCAATGATTGTTACCCTGTAGCCCTCCTGTCAGGTTACTGTGCCTTGGGTATTGAGTTATGGGATGTCTTGGTATTCACCCTGTACATTAATAGCAGGTTATTCTCCTATTTCGCTGTCGCTCATAGTCGGTAGAACTTCTGCAAGTGTGGCGCAACGGGAATTGTTTTTCCTTCCTCCTTTCTCATGACCTTTCTTTGATAATATAATGTAAACTTGAGCATTGTAGATTCTATAGTAAAGACTCACATATCATCCAAGACTCTATTCACGAAACCAGTATTCATAACTACAATGCCCACAACTGAACGAATCCTGGAGATCAAAGCTCAACTTAATAGAGCTATTGAACGGCTAGAGTAAGAACCTACCAGCCAGGAAATCATAGCAGCCCAAACTTTCCATCTTAAAGCCTGTTCAATCCCCATGCATCAACCCCTCAAGCATAGCCGGACTCCCAAATCTCATGGTGTGTTTAATCAACATGGCGGTAATGATATCATCTTGACTCAAGCGCAAGGGTGAGCAGTTTATAGCGTTTGGTTGAAGCATTGGGAAATGGAGATAGGTGCAATACGATCTATAATTTATCCAGCTATTCGCAATCTCAGACAACCAGAGAAGCTCAATCCACCATCTCTCATCTGGTGCACACCAATGGCGAAAGAGTAATCCGAATCAGGGTACCATTATGACCAAACCAATTCGAAGAGAAAGACTGGCTACGCACACGGAAGAGGATTTACAGATGTTTCTCGAGAACTACTATCAATCTCTAGATAAATATAAGATCTTGCGCACACAATAAATGTACAATTTACATAATTCCAGAGCCTGGAATGGATGTCCAATAGGGGAGATTGCGGTTGTTTTAATTAGAATCAAAGACCTCTATACTGTACGCCCGGTCACCCGTAAACATAATTTCGAGTATCGAGGTTATATGCGCAGATGGGACCTAACCAGCACCAGTAGTTGTGATGTGCCCAGGCAAGGAGATAATCGAAAATTCTTGTTAATCACCGGCGCTTACCCCGGAGCTGGTCTCTGCAGTTTGTTCCGTGATTATTGCCTGTATCCAGGAGGTACGTTTTGTTGGTGAGGGATGGTATTATCGTGGATATGAAACGACGAATAGTGGTCTCGGCAAAGCGGAGAGATGTGCGCCGAATAGTGGTAAAGGAGGAATCGGAGAGATCAGCGCCAAACAGCGGTGAAGTTACCGGAGAGAATGTCGCAGAATACCAAGGAAGAGAGGGAGGCATCGGTGAAGGGAGTCTGCAAAGTAATCGGCTGAAGGCAGTAATGGGAAATACTGGGCCCCGAAAGAAGAGCGGGTACGGTGCGAAATGGTCGATACAGATGGGACCATGTTAAGACTTGTGAGATAGTTGTTATTGTTGATTTTTTCTACTTAAGGTCCCTGGTGACCCACTCTCGTTAGAGTAATAAGTCGCCAGTTCGATATATCTCAAGTCAAGTCTTTGTTTCTATCCCGTTCCTCCCCAAAAGCAAGATCCCCGCATAGACGATCACATTCCACTCTCGATTTTGTCAGAAACTAAGTATCCAACAACCTGACAGGGGGTGGTGGTATTGCTATCGCACCTACTGGTTATACCAATGAACAAAATGTACCTTTCTGGCTTCACCACTTGATCAAGCGTGTCGGAGCGAGTCTGGATAAACAGTTGCAATGCGTTCCGCTAGATGCCTATGGTCACATCATATATCGAACAGATGAGTTTACAATTAAGTATTATAAGTACCATGTTATTCCATTTGAATCTCCTTCTTAACTCAAACGTGTCCTGGAACCACGTGGTGTAGGTGTCGTCGATCCATGGAAGCATTACCATAACAAAGCTCTTCATCATGCACTTCACTCACTGGACATTGAATATAATGTTTCTTCCATTTTCACAGACTTGGTTGCTATTCGTGAAAGAACCTTCAACTGACATACTATCAAAAATAGCGTTAGAGATGTAGGAATATTGGCTGTATCAGGTAAAACCACTTTAAAAAACATCTGTCACTATAATGATGAGGTAAGAATACTCCAGACGAGCTTCTACGACTACCACAAAATGAGGACACAAATAATAGCGATATGACAGTTGAGGAAGGAGAACAGAAACTGCAAGCACTTCCAAGTACCTGGTTTGCATGTCAACAAGGTATGCAAGAACGGATAGACCGAGCAGGGTAATTTAGCGCAACTTCAACGACAAGATTTAAAATGTGGGCACAGTTAACAGAAGTCTATGGAGACAAGGCGCTTCTCTAATCTGAAACTTGTAGGAAGATTGAAACTAAGAGTCGCATGGAGGAAAAGGGTGAATGCATTTCGCAACGAGTTATTCAAAAGGGTGGAGTAATTACTGCAGATGGAGCTCGCAGTCGGAACAAGCCAAATGAGGAAATTGAGAACACAGCAGCAGTGCAAAAAGGCCAGGAATCATATCCAAGTTACAGTTAATAATAAGGCAAAATCTGGACTGAAGCGGCATGGTATTGAGGCATGAAAGGCTGAAAGACAGAACCAAAAGCCAGCTAAGAATATTACTGATCAAAGTGACATAGTTCCAGCAGGATCATGGAAGCTCCCTAAGGATCCTGAAAAGAAACCAACTGCTGACAATCTGGAATCCCTGCAAACTCCACCAGACTTCCTGGGGGCTTTGTATCTGCTTGAGCCACCTTTTTCAGAAACTAAAACAACATGTCAGTCACAGAATGATGATCCGGCAGAGGTGGAGGTTTTAATTACCCGACAGCAAAGTAGTGTCCTGGATACTACTAGTGAGAAAGTTGAGGACCGCAGTAGTGATCGTAATGATTTGATTGATGGATCAGACTCTCACACATCAATAGACTCCATTTCTGGAAATGCAGATTTTGTTAAAAAGGATGGCGTGTTGATCAATTCTGTTTGAGCTTGTCAGGGTAATCTTAGAGTAATTGTAAAAGAAAAAGTGTTGGTTGCGTCACACTTGCTTTTACCCACTATGAGCGACTGCGAAATAGGAGGCTGACGGGCTATAATGATTTTAGGAATCAAAAGACTCCCCTACTCTCTCTAGGATGGAATTCAGTTTGATCATGATTTGTTTCTGTCTGCTCTTTGTGAGAAGTTGAGGAGGGCGTTGCCTGTAGCTATGAACGCGATCGGATCATGGTCGGGCCGGGGAACGGCTCTATTATACCCGAGGTTCCGTGGTCAGGATCGATCCATCATTATATTTCCATATGTCTTCGTAATCGTAGTAAAAAAGCTTTATACTCTACACACTTGATACCATATCCTCAACTGGACTCTGTATTGTTAATTCTTCGACACTCTTCCCTTTGCCATTCAAATTATGAATATGTCCCCACTTTCATCAGCCCCAATCACATGACAAGTGGCAAAAGTGGTCCCGGACACGGCCAGTGGAAAAGGGAGTCCCAATGGCTCACACTTAGAGGTCTTGTGCCAATTGCGCTTTGCGGAAGTGGCCATATCAGTGGGAAACAAAATTCAACAATGCTGCTTAACGTATACATTCTATCAAATTTTGCCATACCAAAGGAACTCTAGCGGAACAAAATCGATCATAATCGCAATGGCCCGATCATACCCTCCACCATATGCTGGAACATGCTCGTATCCACGTAGTCACGGGTTAGATCATAATCGAGCGGATCATGGAGGTTCTACGCGATCACAATCTACTGGAGAGGACCCCATGATCGAATGATCGATCAAATGGGAAGAAACTGATCGAGCGATACAGCAGTGATCAACCATCATCAGGTGATCGAGTGATCAAGCGTGGATGACCACCTGTCGCGCATTGAGCAAAATTCAATCTTAATTTCATTGTTAACTGAAGTCACGTGGGCTGTGACTGAGGTGTCCAATCTAAAATTGAGATCGCACTGTGGACATCTTTATGAAAGGTGATGAAATAAGGAAGCAATTCGTATAAATAGGCCTACCAGGGCGAGAGTGACAAACACGCCATCCCCGAGTGTCATTTACGTGGAAACTTTTGGGGAGCGCCCAATCACAATTACCAACAAGCTTGAGCAACTAACCAGCACCAGTCACTACTGAAGCATGAGCCAGTAGCCTGACACCGTCACGGCTGGAGTATTTACTACAGTTGGTTAAGGTTGGTAGCGGTCTGCTACTGTCTCTAAGTTCGACTTCATTATCGAAAATACCGTGATTTTGAGACATATATAAACCAGGTTATCGATAGTGATCGAGCAGATCATGGGGGTCTTGCTCGATTATGATCTGATCGAGGCACCCCTGTCATCGAGGGTGATCGAGCAAATCCTGATCATCCGATCGTGGTCATCGCTATCACGACCACCCTTTGTATGACCGGTAAGCACAATGTCGAACAAGCCCATCGAGTGACATGTGATTTAACCAGATACCGGGGTATCCGGGTAGTCTAACTACTTAGTATCTCGACAAAAGCATCCTTGCTCATCTCATGCCTGTCCTCTAATGAAGTGAGAGTATAACACCTCGATGACCAGCTCTTTAGAAACCTTTTATAGATGAACCTCTACCGAACCAAGCGCCATCCATGCACGTGGGTTATACCGCACCGTCGTAGAAAAAAAGAGTTCTTTGGATCGGTTGGCCTCTCTCCCATTGGAGACAGGTTTGTCTAGAAAGCCTTCATTACTGGCTTTTTGCCACGCCGCACGTGCTTTTTTTCATTGTTGTCGTCACCTTTACGCGTACAGCATTTCTCTAGGTTGATATTTCCTTGATCTCCGCCTCTAATCCCGCCGGAGGTGCTTCGTGCATCACTACAATAACTTCAGTTTGCTATCCGTTGCAGCCCGCCCCCTGGATATTGGCCCTTTCTTGGTTTGCGACTTTCCTCGATTCAACGTATTTTTCTTTGTTGTCTACCCATATTTGAAGCACTCATTTTCGTACTTCGTCACCCTTGTTTGCGAGGAAGCCCACGGCATGATATTCGAGTTTCTGGGTTCCTTTGGAGCTGGTGTTATGTCCCGTTATATGTGGTAGTTCGCCATGGGTGAGTAGGCTGTTCATAGAGCGATGGCATAATGTAAACAAACTCTTCACAAAGAACTACTGATGGTGTTATGATCAGTGCTGCCAACCGTCTTGGGCGTCCTACATGGCCGTGGCGGGCTCACTGTCCCGGGCGTCCAGGGCTGGGTGGGTAAGCACCAGGGCATGCTCTCTGTCTTTCATAAAAACCGTCGCTCCCGGGAGCAACCCCCGGGGCCGGGAGGCTTAATACACATGGCATCTTCAGGCCGTCCTCACCATGTTTCCGCTGTCATTCGCAGGGCCCGGCTGTCCTCGCTAATGCCCGCCCGTCATTAGCGCAGCCCGCTGTATTCTAGAGGCATTGCACACCTGTTGTTGAGCGCCCTTGGCTTTTTAGAGGGTCCTCCAATACTTGATTGTCATCTTACACTGTGAGTTTTATTTCATAGTGATGATACATTTACGAAGTGATACAATACAATATAGAATAGGTGAATAAACAGGCGCAGAGTTCAACAAAATCTTCACGTAATTCTTGATGCATGCACGATAACGAGCTTATTCGAAATCCTCACTTCTTTATTACTTGCTCCAAGTTTCAATTTCACTATTATGGATGCAGGGGAGTCATTTGCAGCAATACCGGCCAGTGGAGGGAGGTAACAAGTTACTGTTATACAAATATAAAACGTAGTTCTTGCGGTGACAACAGACTTACTATGCTCGGGATAGACCGTGCTGGTGAGACACCATTGAGGCCCGGTCGGCCATAGCGGGTACCGGTTAGGACGGACCACCGATGGGCTCTCTGTCCAGTACAGAGTCCCTGAAACCCGTGCCCTTCCCGTCATAAGTCAAGGGCGGACGGAAAGGATGATTGCGGTCACTGGTTACGACAGCTTTAGGTTACCCAGGCCAACCTTCCGTGGGAATATCTTTGTCCTTGTTAGACCATTTACCCAAACCGTACCTTATTCCAACAGCTTAGATGTATCATAAGAGAATCTTCTTAAGTTCAGTTATCTCAAGAGCCCAGTCCGTCCAGCTTTGAGTGCGGTCTGGCTGACCAAGGATGTTTCAGTGAGGGCCACCGGCAGGCCGATATCTCAAGAGATCTCTAATGTTTCATTAGTGAGTAATATTATATTATTCAACAGATGTGACTGTTTAGAAATTACGCGGACAATATATAGTAACCCGGGGAGGCTTGAGAGTCGTGCGAAGAATAGTATAGAGTGTCGTGAGGAAGGACAATGTATTTCGGTACAAGGTGGGTGATATGTGGACGTCAAATATTTGCATTAAGCAAGATCTGCAACACCAGGGGCTTGCTGCTCCCATTATCCTATTCCGAGTGATTAAAAGTAGAATGCCTGTACGATGTATGTAGATATTTATACACTACCTTGGCAGTTGGTGGCTGTCCTTGAGCATCTGGCGGCTCTGACCTTGGGCGCGCCCAGACTGGACTCGGCGGTTGCCTGGGCGCGGCCGGGATTTTCCGGCAGCCGAAAACTTTGCCCGGACTGGGCCACGCTGTTCAAGGCCAGTGCCGGACTGGCCAGACTGCCCTCTTGGGATCCCCGCCTATGGTATGCCGTCTACATGGGACGTGCGATAAACCCTTCTCTATCTTCAGTCGTGAAGTTTTATCTCTATGGTCATAGGCAAATCGAAACACGCCCACAGATTTCACCGAACATAGGTCAGCACAAGTCGGAATACGAGGGAAACAATAATAAGTCTAATGTCCGGGAGATTTGTCAAGTTTGGGTTAAATACAATCTGTTAAGGATATTGTTATAAGCTTGCAAAGAGAGGATAGGTGCAGATCAGAGTTCTCAAAGGATGAAGATAATGAAGGAAGGTGAGGCCTGGTGGATACCGGTTATTGTATTGTTGCAGCTTACTTTTTTTCTAACTGCGGGGAACAGGAGCGGTATATATACATGATAAAGCGGTAAAAGCCCAAAGTGCCTGCCATCACGATAAAGGAAATATTCTGCGAGAGTTGCTTGCACACCGGCACCGACTCCGTAAATACAGGGATAAGTCGCAGGCCCTCCGGCCGGTNGCTGCTTCCTCCGATCCATATCCTACCATGCCCAGCATAGATGTTATATGGGCTGGGTATACTGACCCCCGTTCACCTATCAATAACGGGTACATGAGGAAGGCTAACAAAAAACTACAAGGACATAAATTGAGAAAAAACAGACAGGGAAGAAATATGCGGTTTCGCTTCTAAGCGAGATATGGAAAATGTAACAGGGAAGATATTTTCTCTTCACCGAGATACGAGAAACAGACAGGCAAGGAATTCTCTAGGTACGGAGAGAATGACATGGGTCGCCGTGATCACCGGTGATATCTTTTTCAACACTCCTCCTCACTGGTGATCACACAGCATCCTTGTTTCTTCTTCCTCAATGCGCGTTCTGCTTCCGAGACTTCACATGCTCAGAATCTGGCTCTGACCCTAATCCAAGGCCAACCACATGCTGTTGGAATCGCGGTTTTGTCAATGCCTTTGTAAAAATATCTGCCGTCATCTCATGTGTTGGACAGTAGCCTATGCAGATCCTTCCCGATTCAACATGACCGCGGATGAAGTGAAACTGAATATCGATGTGTTTTGTTCGCGCATGATATTGTGCATTCTTGGTGAGGGCGATGGCACCCTGGTTATCGCAAAATATTAGTTGCATTTCCGTCCGGTGTTTCAAAGCTCCCAACTCATTAAGTAGTTCTCCCAACCATAGTGATTCTTTAACACCTTGTGTTAATGACATATACTCTGCCTCCGTGGAAGACAGTGCCACTGTGGGCTGCTTCCTGCTTGCCCAAGATATTGCAGCCCCATTCATCATAAAGACATACCCTCCGATAGACTTCCTGTCTTCACTGGACCCCCAATCGGCATCTGTGTAACCACCACAGTAGCCTCTCCCATATACGAGTCCCAGGTCCTGGGTTCCACAGAGATAGCGGAAGATCCTTCGTAGGGCGGTCCAATGCATTGGTCCTGGGTTGGTGCTATGTTGACTTACTGCAGATACTGCAAACGCGATATCTGGCCGGGTTCCAATCATTGCGTACATGAGAGAACCAACCGCAGATTGGTATCTTTGCTGATTGTGAGACTCAACCTGTGTTTCTGCTGGTGATCTAACTAATCTGACATGAGGATCTGCGGGGGTACTGATGGTTGTGCAATTCAACATCCCATATCGTTCAAGGATTGTCTGAATGTATTGCTGCTGTGAGAGGTGTGCCGTTCGCGCGACTCGATTTCTCCGGATCTCTAAGCCCAAGAAGTTGACAAGTGGACCAATGTCTGTCATTTCGAACTCTTCATGGAGCAGGTTGCGTATCCATTCAATATCCTTTATGGCTGGTGATGTAATGACCAAGTCATCTACATATAGAAGTAGAATTAGTTTGAACATAGAATGTATATAAACTCCATGGTCCTGTTCGCTTCTTTGAAATCCATGGTCTAAGAAGAATTTACTAATCTTCCCGTACCAAGCGCGTGGAGACTGCTTGAGTCCATATATAGCCTTGACGAGCCGGCATACTACAGGATTCCTGTGGTCGTCCATGCGTTGCGGTACTTGCAGGCCATCTGGTATGTCCATAAAGACAGTTTCTTCGATTTCGCTATGGAGGAATGCGGTCTTGACATCCATTCCTTCCAACTCCCAATTGCTTTCAGTGACCAGAGCAAGGAGGGTCCTTATTGAGTTAAACTTGGCTACCGGAGCAAAGGTTTCCGTATAGTCTATTCCTTCTCGTTGGCTATATCCTTTTGCGACCAGCCTAGCTTTATAGCGTCCATCATCCTTACGCTTGAAGAGCCACCTGCATCCAATGCTTTTCCGGCCCACGGGAAGACGTTCTAGCACCCAGGTATTGTTTCGTGCTAATGAGTCCACCTCAGACTCCCAGGCCTCGAGCCATGATTTGCTATCCTCTCTGTTGAGGGCTTCAGCCAAAGTTTCGGGTTCTTCAACTCTGCTAACCATCGCTCGCCATGGTTCTGGAGTGAACAGGGATACAGTATTGCGTTGTCGTCCCGAGCGCCGCAGTTGTTCCACTCCTGCATGTTCACTCCCTCTCTGCTTTTGGTCAGCCGGGGATTTCAAGGTAATTGTCTCCTCGATTTTTTCTTCCAAGCTTTCACAGTCCCTATCACCTATGGGGACCATTTGTGGTAGTTGTGCTGCTTTGTGTGGCTGTATTGCTTCGTCTTTGTCTTCTTCCACGTCGGTCATGCTGATTCCCATTTCATGCATGTTTGAAGTGAGGTCGCTCCCTGATTTCGTCGATCGGGACTCGTCGATTATAACATCACGGGAGCTAACAATCTTCCTAGTCGTCGGATGATATACTTGATAGACCTTACTACCAGCTGCCTCATCGTATCCTATGAGGACGCCCACTTCTGACCGCGAATCCAACTTTCTTCTTCTTTCCGCTGGTATCAAGGTATGCGTTGCCGATCCAAACACCCTTAAATGTCCAATACTTGGAATCTTACCCGTCCAGTGCTCCAGTGGAGTCTTATCCTGATGTGCTCGAGATGGAATCCAGTTATGAATGTGTGCTGCAGTGGCAACTGCAAAGCCCCAAAATGATTTATCAATTGCGGCATCCTCTATCATGCAACATGCACTTTCCATCAAGGTTCTGTTTGCCCTTTCCGCTAATCCATTTTGCTGTGGGGTGTATGGTGGACTAATGCGGTGGATTATTCCAGCTGTTTTCAGGAACAACTTGAAGTGTTGACTAGTATACTCTCCGCCTCCATCAGTTCGAAGGGAGCAGATTTGTCTTCCAGTCATCCTTTCTGCACGAGCCTTGTATTCTTGAAATGCAGTTAGTGCCTCACTCTTTGCCTTTAACAAAGTAACAGCAATGCGGCCACTTTTTTCATCTATGAATGTGATGAAGTATCTTTCACCAGTAATCATACTGACTTGCATTGGCCCACAGATATCTGAGTGCACTACTTGCAGCAGTTCCATAGCCTTTTCACGGGTCCCTGTCATGGCCTCCTTGTGCTGTCTGCCTCTTGCACATGTGGTGCAAAGTTGACTTTGAATGTTTGCATCTGTACCAGGGGATATGTCAAATTCACCAACTCGTGGGGACAGATATTAGACAATACATTGGTCAAGTGTGCGATGGCCTAGCCTTCGATGCCATACATCCAAATCATGAGGAGCAGACCTGTTTGTTGCTAATCCTAGATATGCTGTATTGGAGGCTGGCATCAGGAAGCGTGGTAAAAAATATAGATTTCCTTTTCGCTCCCCCTTAATCATGCCGGTTTTGTTGGATATTATACACTCGTGAGATCCGAAGGTAACTTGAAAACCGCTATCAATCATTCTTGCGACCGAGAGAAGGTTTCCGCCAATATGCGGGACATGCAGGACCTGGGATAAGGTATATTGTCCAACAATAAAGTCTCCTAACCCAATTGCTTCCATCTTGGACCCATCAGCAATCTCGATGCCTTTGCGTACTATCTCTTGGTAGGTTCCTTCCATGAAGCTGTTTCTATTTCCACATAAATGCTGACTGGCACCAGAATCGATAATCCATTCCTCACAGTCTCGGGCCCCCCGGGCTTTGTCGGTCACGGTAAAGGCAAGTCCCACTTGCTCCGCCCCTGATTGCTGCTTGCCTTCTCTGTTCTCGTCTGCCTTTTTCTTATAGCAGTCGCGCTTCCAATGTCCTTCCTTGTCGCAATAGAAACATTTGCCTTTTGCTCGTAGTGTTTGGCTAACCTTTCCAAAGGTTCCTGGAGGTACACGTTGGCCAATACCAGAGGTTCCTTGTGTGCGCATGCCACCTCTGCCACGACCATAGTGTCCGAATGGCTTTCCGGTACCGGAGTACCTGGCTGCAAATGCTGTTCCGGTTGAGCTCTCTGCCATGCGTACTGGTTGCGCAACCTGTGCCACCTGTCGACGGGCGGACTCCTGTAGCAATCGTGCCGAAAAGATATCCAACGTAATAACATCACTTCGTGACTGTAGAGCCATAATTATGGCTTCATATGATGGTGGAAGGCTGAGACTTAACAAGGTGACCAACTCGCTACTATCCATCTCTTTTCCTTCTGGTGAGAGGCTGGCTACTTGACTTGCTAACGCACGGAATTTGTTGAGATGTTCCACCATATCCTCACCATCTGCCATACGCAGTACCCACAATCTTTGCAAAAGGACCATTCTACCATTCGCTCCAATCCCCTGATGTACCACCCGCAGAGCTTCCCAAGCATCTTTTGCTGTGATACAATCCTGGATATGTGTTATCTGGGAGTCACGAACGTTTAGTGTAAGGATTGTAAAGGCCGCATTATCACGCGATACTGCCCTTGAGTCCCCTTTGTTTAGGTCTTCCTCGATTGCTGTGTGAAGTCCCTTTTCCTTTAAAATGCGAATAATACGAAACCTCCAAGCCTGGTAGTTACTCTTTCCAGCAGCTAAAGACCCATCCAGTTTATCTATAGATTGTGTAAGGGAGGTGGTCGAGGACGTTGCAATCGCAAGTGGTTCTGTACTGGCGGCGGTGGACATTATATGAGGCAATGGACAATAGTGAAAAGCTTCCGGTGGTGTGGGTAAGGTGACTTGGTTTAGCGAGCAATTTCTGTAGCGCTAACCGGGCTCATAACCTATTGTTATAAGCTTGCAAAGAGAGGATAGGTGCAGATCAGAGTTCTCAAAGGATGAAGATAATGAAGGAAGGTGAGGCCTGGTGGCTACCGGTTATTGTATTGT